>PVHY01002895.1:0-39369 GCA_004024945.1 Uropsilus gracilis | reverse complement strand
CTTTATTCTTTTTGCTTTGCTCCTCTACTCAATATCTTAAAAATTGTCTCTTAATCATTGATTCTACTATGTGGTCAAGTTTCTTATGAAATTGTTTATTGAAATCTCCAGTTCAGTCTCTGTATATTCCACTCTAGGATTTGTGTGTGTGTGTGTGTGTGTGTGTGTGTGTGTGTGTGTGTGTGTGTGTGGTAGTTAATGGTTTCTAGCTCTTTGTTGAATTTCTCATTTTTCATGCATTTTCCAAATTCTGTTTACTTGTGATATTGTATATCACTATACTTCTTTAAGAAAATTATTTTATTTATAATTTTAATTTATTTTTTTTCAATAAGGATTATCATTTCATTTCCTTAGGTTTAGTTACTGAAATTTTATTATTTTCTCTTAGTGGCAATATGATTAACAAATTTTCCACAATTTCCCTCCCTTCTC
This sequence comes from Uropsilus gracilis, assembly GCA_004024945.1. NCBI lineage: Eukaryota > Metazoa > Chordata > Mammalia > Eulipotyphla > Talpidae > Uropsilus > Uropsilus gracilis. Next base: position 38,934 of record PVHY01002895.1, on the reverse strand, counting down.
TTCCTTCCCTTCCCTCTTTTTTCCCTTCCTTCCTCTTTCCCCCTTCTAATCCCCTTCTAATCCTCCCCCACCCCTTCCCCCCCACATCCTCCTCCTCCTCCTCTTCCTCTCCATTTTCTTTTTCAAGTCCTCTTATGTTTAGTAAGTGGTTTCTACTTTCAAAATTCAGGCTTGTGCAGACACCATCCTTCACTTAAAAGCTCATTTGAATTTCTTGTCATGCTTGTTTGTAATATCTTTAGTTTGTTGTGACACTATCAGGTGAATTTGTTGGCAAATCCTTTGCAAAAACTGAGGTTAATGGAGATTAATGCTATTGACTGAGAACAATTGTCTAGTACTTTTTGGTTACTTGTCTAACAAAGTTATAGGGTGGCTCCATGGCTGCCTGAATTCCCTCTCTGCTGAGACATAGATGGGCATGTGTACTGCATTCAGCAGTACATGGGACTATGAATTAGTTTCTGTCACCTGGAAGAGCAGGAATACAGGATCTAATACTTGTGAATCAAGTTGCTTGGATACTTAAGTTAGGCAAGAACGGGCACTGAATTCCCTGACCAACTGTGTTTTTTTGTGAAGGGTGAAAACTAAGCTGTTTTGTCAGTTCAAGAGTGACTTTAAGTGACTCTTGCCTGCAGCTTGGGCATGCAGCTTTTCATATGTTCTGGTTAGATTTCTCGTGACTATCCTAAAGATTGTATTCAGCAATGGCCTTGGATTATGAATTACTTTACTATTTGGTTATAGTAGGAGAAACAGTGCCAAAGTCAGCAAGTCTTTTTGTTTGGATTCAATTAAACCTATGCATCATCATGTTCCCTGAAAAACAGAGGGCTACTTCGTTTGCTTGAGTATTGCTGGGATCAGAAGCATTTCAAGAATTCTTACCAGACATTTTATTGGGTGGTGTTAGATATTTCATTCTCCCTTCATAGAAAGCTGGGAAAGTCAAGTTCAAAAACTTTCCCAGGTTTCCTCTCTTAGATTTTCTGGTTAGGAGTTATTGGTCAGTTTGAATTTATGAATTGGCACCCCTGCCTGGCTCATATGTAGCACTGACTTGCTTTATAGAATACTGGGGCACATAACTTCCAACTGTTATTAACAGCCATTTTTTTTCCAAAAATGAGTCAGGATAGACTCAGTTTCTCTGCCTGGGGTGATATAAACAAAAATCAAGGATTATTCATAATTTTTATTTGAGAAGCTGAAACAGGCAGACCTGCACCCAAACAGTTCCCTGGTCACACTCTGGTATAAACCAGATGCTTCAAATGATCAGAGTTGTTGGTCGAAGCTACTTAGATGCTATAGGAAGGAACTAGATCTGCAATATTCAGGACTCATTATTGCAAGCACCTATTTCTTTGTCTACTACTTCTTTGTCACAATCAGTTCCACATGGCCTTATTCACAGATTCCCTTGTTCTCTCCATGGGACAAGACTATAGCAGAAGTTCCCAAAAACAACCCAGACTGCTTGGGGTACTGGATACCTACTCTTGGCTCTTTTCGTACTGGAATAGTTAAAGCTTCAGCAGAGACCTTTAATTTGGTATTGAACAGATGCAAGGAAGGAGCAATAGAGTCAGAATATAGCTATTTCTTTCATGCATCTGATTTTGTTTGTTTTTAACACTATAGTATGGGGACAGAGGAATTGTTTAGCCTCACCCACATATTTTAGGTTCTTTCAGAATTTACTTGTTTATGAATTAATATTAGTTCTAAGGGCAGTGAAGTCAGAAACACCATATGTGACAACATTGGTGATATCCTATCTAGGGTGGTTTTAATATAGCCATGGTTATCAATCATTCAGAATCATTTTAGTAAAAGAGATTATAGGTGCTCCCTCATCTTGGAAATAACAATTAAAAAACACTGACTGGTCCCATAAGACTTGCTGTGTAAGTCCACATGGTCAAGTGAGTTCTGATGAGGAGATGTAAAGCTGTAATATCCTTTCGGTCCTTTTCAAACAGTTTAAAAATTCAAACTTTCAAACAACTACAATTATTGGCTTACATTTGTTTTTAATATTAAAATTTTATTAGAAATAATTGATGCTTAAGAAAATGGATTCTGCAAACCAAGTGTTAAATTATTGATAATCTTACCAGATGTTTTAAAAAGTAAAAGATGAAACTCTTAAATTTTTTATATAAATTTTATATCTGTACCAGTAGATTTTTCATATATACTTATTTTATAGACAAAAGGTATTTCTTAAATATAATTGTACACAATAGAAAATAAGTAGATCGGAACTGCAAACTAAGTCACTGTTTGAAAGAATGTTTTTGTTACTCATGATATATTCAACAGCTTACCTTAAAAATAATAACCTGTTTGTTTATTGTTTTATTTCAAGATTAATTATTGCAACTATTTCCCAGCAGTTCATGAATTTGCTGTATGGCATGAAATTATACTTTCTTATTTGCCTAAATTTATACTTCTTTCCAGCCTTCTCAGTTTTACCTCCTCTGTTAACTATACAATAAATGTCTGGGAAGTCTGTCGTTTTCAGGTAGTTGATAGTATTCAGTTCAGTAGAGTTTTATTCATGTATGGATTTCATTTATTCATTGTTAAAAGTTTTCTTACACATACAAGAGACAGATTAATTTATTTGAAATACCTTGCCTAAAGCAAGTCCAAGCATAATCTTAAAGTCTACATTCTGGGATTTTAAACCTTTAGCTTCATAAAGAAACATTCATTCTTACATGAATAAAGAATTAGCTCAAAATTTCAAATAAGTGTTCCCGCCTAGATCTTCCATCAAGCAGATGCATTTAACTCACATTTTAGACAATCTATCACTATCTGATTTTTTTTTACTGCAGCTTGATTCTAGCCTTTGTTTCTTCTTTTGATGCCATTTATCTAAAGAAATCAGTGCAAACTCAATATAGCTGTATTATTATTAGATGTCCAAAGTCATGCTGATAAAATACAATTGTCTGTCACAAAATCAAAGACAGAAATAGTATAGTGTTTTCCGGTTGGGGGAAGTAGGAAGGAATTGTGAACAACTGTTAAAGGTCAGTATTTCTTTATGGGGTTTATGAAAGATACTTGAATTCACAGTGATGGTAGAGGCTCAACACTACATACACAACATTGACTAAATTGTTCACTATAAAGGTTTTAATATTTACCTAGATATAAATTCTCTAAATAGGAGTGGGTAAAGAGAGACTCAGAAAAGAGAAATGTGTTATCACGGACATTCTGTTTAAAAGATCTAGAGTTTTCAGATTGTAGGAACTGCTCTGATAGAAAAATTAAATTAGAAGGAAAAGACTGTTCTACCGAATAAATATGAAAACAATAAGATGTTTTCTATTTAAAGTAAAAATGTCTTGAGTGAGAAAAATAACATGAAGTAAAATCATTAAGAATATAATCAAAATCACAAGTTGGTTAAAGAGATTATTTTTAATTTATTTAAAGTTCTGACATTTTGTTGTAATGATTTATGCTTGAAGATACTCTAGTAAAGAAAGAATCATATTCAAGCATATATATTTGGTGTTAGTGGTTAGGAATGTCACAAGAATACAAATCTAACAATGTAATTTCAATGAAAGTAAGAAATTAGAAATGTTTTCTTATGTCAAAGTAATGATATAAAAAGGATTGCGGCACAAATTATAGCCAACTAAAATATATAGACACATGAAACGCATAGTTCAAGTTATAATGGAAATTATATTGTATGTCATTTGATAGGCACTCCAACTGAAGGCAAATATTATGAATTATTATTGATAATACTTCCACATGTAAGGTAGAGAGAGGACAACATGACAGAACAGCTGAATTCAGGCAAGTGTCTCACCTAAGCACCAACTAATCTATATAGCAAGATAGGTAATCACATAGACATCAGAGGGAAAGAAAAGCAAGAAGATCTATAACAGGGAAAACAAAAGCAGGGAAAACAAATTAATACTTTTGAAGTTAATTTTATTCAAAAATCACCCTGTCAGTACTTCATTGTTTATGATCTTTATACTTGAAGAAACAGTGATCATATTCGCTCCCTAGCTGACTAAAAATCCTGCTGATTTCTCTGCACTTTTCTCTTTGAACTAGCTTTCCTTGATTCTGTGATATTGGTTATACTTCAGCACCTTTCTTCCCTTAGTATTATGTACTCCCTCACATTGCCAGCTTCACAGGGTTCAAATCTCTGATACAGTCACCATCTCTGAAATGTTTTTTTCTCTCACTTAAAGCAATCCTAAAATAATTATATTATCTTTTAATTTTAGTGATTTTTTTTTCTTTTTGAGATCATTTGTGTTTAATTACCAGGATCCTCAGGTAGAATTGGCATTCCATTTTCCCACAAAACCCCGGTACTTAAAATAGTCCTTAGTCCATAAAGTTCTCAGTAAGCACTGCATTACAGAGTTTTAAAGAAAGGCTTAAATAAAAGGCTTTTATTCATTTGAAATACATACTTTTTAATCTAATTTAAAAATAAATATTTATTCAGATTTACCACTATTTTTCATTGTACTATTTTTTGTTCATATACTCTAATTGTCATGCTCACATATGAATGATTTCAAAGTTGAAATAAGAAAAAGTGCTGAAGGTCTTTTTGTGTTTGAGTAAGATTTATTTCTTAATTGATTTTTTAAAACAATACATTTTATTAAAGTTTAAACTATATAATAATTATTTATGAATATTGTGTACATTCCTCAAAAAATGGTTTTAAACTGATTAGACTTGGACCCATTTTTGAGAGTTGGCAAATAAATTAGTGCATTTCATTACAGTTTTAAATAATTTTTTCTTTATCTCTGTAGTTGAGGAGTGTTTTCATTTATCACACTCATTTCTAACATTGTGTTAGCTCTATACTGAATTATTTGTTATTTTTATTTGTCCTAGTGAATTTCATGTGATTATAAAAGATTCATTTGATATTGTTTGAGTAAATTATGACTTTTCACAGGGTTGTCTTTTAAATTATGTCCCCTGTGTTATTTGCATATTTGTATTAGAATTATTTTTAGGACATCACTTGTGAATTATTGCTGTTTCATGCATCAAACAATCTTATCTGTGTCACACTGAAGATGTAAATATAAATTCTTATCATGAAATGCATTCAAAAATGATTCTTATAAACATCTAAAGATTGAAGTTATATTTGAATTAATACAAATCTTCTAGCATCAAAGACCACATGCATTCTTACTTGACTTTGTTTTGTGGTAACACCGAGAAAAGGCATAATAATTGATAGCGTTTTTCTCCCTAACTGTCAAATTTGACATACTTATATTAATAGACTAATAATGTTTGACATGGCCTGATGATAATGCATGTATTTGCATAATTCTAAAATAATAGAACAATCATTTATTAGATTTTGACTTCTTAAAATTACTGTTAGATCATAGTATCTCAGAGGCACCCAAGGATATTAGTCTACTATGACACTACCTAAATTCAAAGAAAGGAATACTTTAATTTTCTGTTCACGGAATATGAACATTGCCTTTATTTTGTCCATATATATCGTGACAAGAAAGACGTTAAAGCAACTGGTCTGTAATACATTTCTCTCTTAATACTGAAACTTCAGGGGACTGGGAGGAAAGATTTGATCTCTTTTTTTTTTTCCTTTTAAACACAGTAAGTGGAAATTTTGAGTAGACCAATGACATAAGCTTGGATTTTTTTTTTTTTTTTGTCATGCAAGTTGCTACTTCTGTGGAAACAGTTATTCTACCACCAAGACAAGGAAGATTCTATATCAACCAAATGAATATCTGCCACTTGTTAACAGTTGCTTCTGAAAAGATTAACTCCTGTAATTTCTGCTTGACTTTCCCAAAGCTTCAGCAAACTGAAGAAAGTTTGTAAGTGTTGTGTTTCTTTTGAAGTTATTGGTAAAAGTTTAATATTTTTTTCTTTATATTTCAGATGGCTAGATAATATAATGGATTCTACTAGACTACTATAAATTTCACCAATATGTTGTTATATATTCCAACTCCAGTATCCAAGGGTTCATTCCTAGATATTTTTTCTCTATTTTCTACTCAAATATATTATCCAGTTCCTGAAGAGCCAATGAGAAATAATTTATTTCCTTATAAACAGGGAAATAAATTACCCATTTATTAGTTTTAAATAGAAATTTCCTAACCATTTCTTGAATTAGGATGAACTGGAAGACATTAAAATACAGATTGTTGACTCTTTCTCCATTGACTTTGGAATTTGCTCCAAGAATTGGTTTTACAATGTGTTTACAGGTGAACCCAATACTACTGACATATGAATTGTCTGAATCAACAGAATCTGATACTGTGGTGGCAGATTTGGAAGAAGCAAACATTTTCAAATGTGTCTGTAATAAGTGACTCCTTCCCATGATCTGCACACAGTGATAATCTCTTTACCTGTAAGAAGCTGGACACAAGATTTGGTGGACAAAAATGAATTAAGGGATATGGGTGTTGATATTTCTTAGAAGAATCTATATAATGTTTTCATTCCACATTTCTGACCATTTTTCCTTCTCTAATAGAGTTATAACTTTTTATTCACCCCCCCTTCCAAGACTTGCTCAAGTTGTGAATTTCATTATTTTTATACTTATGTATTTTACTAACTTTAAAAATGTTTTCTGCCCTCGGAAGATGCAAGTGTATTTAAGTACTGATATGGAGAATTTCTACAGTTTATGTGATACTTTCCTTATTTGATATTTAATTTGTTGCTTCAAGAGTCAGAGAAGATCAGTCCTAATAGTGCCTGAGGAGATCTAGAAATATTTGGTGAAAGCAATAATGGCTATGTTTCATGCTTCCCATCACTATTTGATTTGCTGTCCCTAAATCCTTCTGCCAACATACACGCATATTCTCAAACACACGCATACACTCAACCGTCTCACTGCAAAAGAACATGCAATACCTTATCCCTTAGATGCGGTAACCTCCTAAATTCATTTCACAGTAATGTATAGAAGTTCCTTCCCAGAGAATAAAAGCTCATAGCATAAGCAAGAAATTTTCAATTAGCAATTTTCAGTTAGCAATAGAGTTGATCTTATTCATAAGAAAACATCCTGCATAAATACCACAATGTAGCTGTGTTTTGTTCACAATCATTTCATTGGTGAATTGGTAGGCTACTACAAGTCAGATAGGGGTTTGGATTTAGTGATCCCAGGAAATTCTGTTCTCAAAATCCTTATAGAAAATCCAAGAAGCTTGCCCAGTCCTCTCTGGTGATCTCATTATCTTACCAACGTGTGTCTAAGGTGAGGAATGATTTTGTCAATCATCGCCCTAAAGGACCTGTTTAGGCTCTGTGAGAGGATAACTTTTTATCTTTCAGGTCTTTGATCTTCATGGAGTATAATTATTAGGCCACTGACTCTTCTGTCATTTTTGTCTTTGGGGAAATACCTGGAAGCTTCAATTTTCAGAAACCTTGTAACTCAGAGTTTCCTTTATTTTACTTTGTGATAGAGATTTAAATTAAGCATATCACTATTAATCACTATTTTATCAAGCCATGTGTGCAACTGTGCTCACTTTATTAAAATGAAAATCATTGCAGTAAAATTTTTTACTTCCCTAACTATATAAACATATAGAAATAAATAAAATTCTTCTTAATCAAATTACACATTATACAGAAAGCCTTTCCATGTCTTTTGAAGGCATTTATGCTTTACTAACAAAAAAAATAATAATAAAAAAGACTTTATTAGTCAAAAACAAGATTTTTGCTTGCTTGCTAGGTACATTTGTACTTAGGTACATTTCCCCCCACATCAGTGTGAATGCAACTTAATTTCAAGTGCAGAGACCAAAATTCTTAATATCATACATAATTACTTCATTATTTACAAAGTCCAACATGAACTGTTCGTTTTGTTAAGTCTGTGACCTCAACACATTACTTTTTCTGTTAGGTCTTCAAGTTCATTGCAAACTGATTACTTTGATTTTCACCTAACACAGTTAGGGAAACTCTGACCTTTAGGGTTATCACTCTTATGAATTTTTGAAAATTTGCTTAATTTTATAATAAAGTGATTTGCACACACACTATTGTTGATTTATATTTTAACATAAATTAAATTTTAATACTTAAAATTTTGTTTTAATATTTGTGAATATTCATATATATTTACTTGTCATGTGTACCTTTCCTACAATTAGAATTTTATTAGGATAACAATCTTTATCTATTGATTGCTATAAACTGTGCCTGATTCAAAGTACATTTCATATATATAGATAGAGAGGTAATGTGTGATACTTAATACAAATAGCGATTCTCAGGATAAAATATGATTTTATTAACTTTGAATTATTTGTGAAACATGAAAATACAGTTGTGACGTACACTCCTGGAAATAAAATATGAATTTTGGAGATTTTAAATTTAAATAACATCATTCATGAAATAAAGTATTTCATGCACAAACTTAAGTAATACAAGTGTGAGTAAATATAGTCAGACTCTGTCCTTATTAATCTTAAAATGAAACTCTCCACCTAATGATGCTGAAACCCTTGTATTAACTAAGATTGAATGGAGGGAGAATAAGTAGGACATTAATAGTCAATATCAAATCATTTTCATGGGAAATATAAAATTTTAAAGTGAGGTAAAGTATTGTTAAAAATCATAGAAATTTTATTTTCTGCAGTGAAAGAGAATATTTAAAGAGTGTAATTAACTGTCTCAAATACTGCAGGATTAGGTAGGATAGAATTAAACCCAGGCATTGAATTTATGGAGGAACAATTCATTAGTAATAGTTGCAAAACCTTTTCTTTAACATTATTTTTGAATTAATTTTATTTCTTTAAATTGATATATGTATATATAAATATATATATATTTTACATTGTTATCTACCCTTTCCCACCACCTTGTCACCCATGAGCCATCATCCTAATCTCTTGTGACCATCCCTCCCCAGATTTTACCACCCCCCCTTACTCTAGTCTTCAGTTCTGCTGATGGTTTTAAATTTTCCTTGTCATTTTGTTTGTTTTCCCTATATCCTGCATATAGGTGAGATCATCTATTATTTCTCTTTCTTTCTGGCTTATTTCTCCTGACATGATTCTTTCTAGATCCATCCATGATCACAAATGCATCGAATTTGTCTTTTTTGATTAATGAATAGTATTCCATTGTGTGCATATGAAACAATTTTCTGATTCATTTGTCTGTTTTGGGTCATATCCCAGTTATTTTATATAGTGCTGCAATAAATACCTGAGTGCAGGTATTGAAGACTCGTAGCTGAGACTGGTCAGGATTAATGCTGGGAATGAATAAAGCTTAATTTCACTCTTCTCTGTCTTCAGAACATTGATGACAGAATGGCATGTTTGACCTCTGGTGGGCAGCAGTGTCCCCCATTTCTCCAATATTAACCCTAAGAGGTATTCCTTAAGAGATAACAGCAAGGCCAGGCATGGTGGTGCATGCCTTAGGCAGCAGCCTAGGAAGCCGTGGCAGGGGCCAGGGATCCCCGTTCGAGTGCCGCCAGGGGAACGTAGTGAGACCTAGTTCCAAAAAATATAGCTGGGCGTGGTGGCGTGCACCTGTTATTCCAGCTACCTGGGAAGCTGAGGCTGGAGATTGCTTGAGTCTGTGTTACCCCGGGCAACGTGGCCCTTGATGCCACAGGCAAAAAAAGTGAGACCTAGTCTCAAAAAAAAAAAAAAAATAGATAACAGCAAGTTAATAACTCAATACTCTGCTTCCAGGTATCCCACAGGAACTGTTTTACCTAATCTGATTTTGCCTAAGTCACTTATTACCCCTGTTTTCCTAGTTGTGAAACTTTTTATAAATAACACTTGTAAACTACAATAAAGTGACAGGATGATGCACACTTTCATTCAGTCCCAGCCTCTTTGTCTGAGTCAATCTCTGTCATTGTCCTTTCTCAGGCCTGCACCCTGACTCTTCACATGCAGGTATCTTTTTGAACTAGTGTATTGGCATTCTTTGGATAGATTCCCAGAAGTGGAATTGCTGCATCAAATGATAGTTCCATTTTCAGTAGTTTGAGGGTCCTTCACACCTTCATAGTTTTCCATAGTAGCTAAATCAGTTTGCATTCCCACCAGCAACATGAGAATTCCTTTTTCTCCACATCCATAGCACGTGTTGCCTTTTTTTTTTTTTTCTGATATTCACCATTCTTACTGGTATAAGATGGTATCTATTGAGGTTTTCGTTTGAATTTCCCTGGTTATAAGTGATGTTGAACATTTTTTTATGCCTATTGTCTATTTGTATTTTCTCTTTGGAGAAATGTCTTTTATCTCTTCTCCCCACTTTTTGACTGAACTTTTTGCTTTGTTTTTGTTAAGTTGTATGAGTTCTTTGTGGATCTTTGTTATCAGACCCTTATCACTTGTTTTGTTTTGTTTTACCAATATCTGCTTTATTATTATTATTTTTTTTACATCATTTCAGTCCCTGGGGGTCACCCATAACCATCCCCTCCCCTCCTCGCCCCTTATCACTTGTCTGGAGGACGAAATACTTTTTCCCACTCAGGTGGGTTTCTTTTTGTTTTGGTTATTGTCTCTTTTGTTGTACAGAAGCCTTTTAATTTGATATAGTCTCAGTTGTTTTTCTCCCTTTTTTTAAGCATCGGTAGATGTGTCCTGAAAGAGGTTTCTGAAATGTAAGTCCTGTGGTGTTTTATCTATGCTTTCTTCTATGTATTTTATGGTTTCAGGTCTTACATCCAAGTCTACTATCCATTCTGAGTTGCTTTTCATGCATGGTGTGTAAGGGAGTAGTCTAGATTCATTCATTTGCATGAAGCAGTCCAGTTTTTCCAGCACCATTTGTTAAAGAGATTATCCTTTTTCCATTGTATGATTTTCTGTCCCTTTGTCATATATTAGTTCATCAGACATGTGTGACTTTTTTTCTGAGTATTCACTTCTGTTCCATTAGTCTGCATGTCTGATTTTATTGCATGTTCTCTTAGTTATTATGACTTTGTAGTATAACTTAAAGTCTGGGAGTGCAGTCCTTCCAACTGCTCTCCTTTTGGTCAGGAGAGCTTAGACACTTTGAGGCTCTTTATTATTCCTTATGAATTTTAGTAGTATTTGTTCTACTTATTTAAAGAATGCCATTTTTCTTGGAATCACATTGAATCTGTAGATTGCTTTTGGTAGGATGACCATTTTGATGACGTTGATCCTTCCAATCCATAAGCAGGGGATATCTTTCTTTTTCTTTGTATTTTCTACTTTTTTTAACAATGTTTTATAGCTACTTTTTCATAGGTCTTTCATGTCTTTTACTACATTTATTCCCCAGGTATTTACTTTTCATTGATACAATTGTAAATTAGTGGTTTTCTTAATTCCTTCCTTAGATGGTCTTTTTTGTTTGTTTGTTTGTTTGTTTGGCATAAGTAAGGCAATTCATCTTTGTGTGTTGATTTTATTACCAGCTACTTTATTGGACTGGTTTATTATTTTCATTAGTTTATCTGTAGAGTTTTTAATATGAATTATTATGTCATCTGCAAGCAGTGATAATTTTACTTCTGTTCCTATTTGAATTCCTTGTAGTGTCCTCTTGCCTTACTGCTCTAGCTAGGACTTCCAATATTATATTGAAAAGCAATGGTGAAAGTGTACAACCTTGCCTTGTTCCAGATCTCAAAGGGAAGGCTTTCAGTTTTTCACCATTTAGGATGATGTTGGCTATGGGTTTGTCATATATTGCTTTTATTATGTTAAGATACACTCCTTTTATTCCTAGAATTTCAAGGACTTTTATTATAAATGGGTGTTAAACTTTGTCAAATTCTTTCTCAGCATCTATTGATATGTTCACGTGGTTTCTATTTTTGTTTTTGTTGATCTGTTGGATTTCATTAATTGATTTTCAGGTGTTGAACTATCCTTGTTTCCCAGGAATAAATCCCACGTGGTCATGATCTTCTATCTATTTGATGCATTGTTAGACTCTATTTGCCAAGATTTTGTTGAGAATTTTTGCATTTGTGTTCATTAGGGAAAGTTATCTGTATTTTTCTTTCTTTGCAAAAATATTTTCTATGTAGTCTTAGAGTTAGAGACCAGATTTAAAGCACTGGGGGGTGACATAGAGACATTGACATTAACTGCTACATTTGCTGAATTTATTCATGAATAGCAAGAAATAGTGTATGAAATTGTGAGATAATCTCAAAGAAAATAATTTTTTCCTTTATGTTTTTATCATAGGAAAGACCAATAAGTCAGTAGGCTGATGGTAAAAATATAGATGAGACAACTAAGAGGCTAAAGTCAAAAACAATGTTACAATGTCTTAGAAAGAAGGTCAATCTTTACTCTAGACTAGAAGTTATATTAGGTTAAACATTCCTAAATGAAAGGAAAAATTAGATGTCAGGAGCCTGTAGCATGCATGATAGAATGTTTCAAAAATATTTAGAGAAACCTAAAACTTTAGATGTGTGATATATTCAGTTGAGAATTATCATAATCAGTTCTCTCTCCTTTGAGCATTTTCTGAGTTCTAAAAGCTAGTTGTTATAATTTAATAGGAAATAGTCATTATTTTACTGGAGAACAAAGGTTAGTTTTTTAAATATTTTAAGTGATTTTAAATCTTAAAGTTTTAGATATCACTATAATTTGATATTTTATATTTCATTTTGAAACATTATAATAAATTTTAAATTTCACTATAATAAATTTTAATGGAAAGCTATTCCTTCCAATTCCATGTTGCTATAGGACAAGAACAAGAATTACCATAATGGTGAGAAATTTTAGATACATGTATTAACACCTAAATAATTTAGTCACAGTCAGAGAAGAACCTAATGGGGGCTTTGTAAATTTAAGTTAGATCCTTGGGAGTTTTTATATGGGGAATTGGCTAGGGCATTCCTTAGAATCACAGAATCAAAATGGCACATTTAGAATGGACAGAGTTAGGATGATCAAACATATTCTTTTTGGATTAAGATCAGTTTCAGGGACCTATGGCTACAATAATCAAAACATTAAAGCACTGGAAAACATACACACAGACAAAGTAGAAATAATGGTAGACAGAAATAAACCCAAACCTGTATGAATAGTTAGCCTATGACAAAGGAGTCAAGAATATACATTGGAGAAATGAAAATCACCACAAAAAGTGGTATTGAGAAACATGTAGTCACATGGCTAGAGAATGAAATTAGAACAGTATCTTACAGCATAAACAAAAATCAACACAAAATGGATGAAAGAGTTGGATATAAGTTCTCCAGCCATAAAATACATAGAAGAAAGCATAAGCAAAATACCTAAAGAATTAAGTCATATGAAACCAACCCAATAAAAAAAATCCAATAAATTTGATTATAGCACTGAGGATACCAGTTGGGGAGGCAGAAAGGATAGGAAAAGTGTGTGGGGGGGTATAAAAGACTATGTGGAGGGCTATGCAGGTTTTGTTCATGGGTGTGGTATGGTGACAACATCATACCACAAGTAGGAGAGCCTATACCTCTAAATAATAAGCTATGTTGTAAACTGTTATGTCAATAAAAAGGGCAGTTCTGATGATGAAATCCGTTTGGAGAATAGTTCTTAGAGTCGGAATTAAGATAAGAAGTATAGTTATTCATGGTCATTGCATAAGAAGACATTGCTTTTTGTGAAAATGCATGATGCAAGCAGTTGTGGCTAAATCATGTCACCCAACTCATTTGTTGAATCCTTAACCTTCTAGAAACTCAGATTACCAATATTTTTAGAGTAGACATGCTAAACAGGTGATTAAGCAAAAATCAAACATTTGAGTTAGACCTTACTTTACTATGGTAGAATTCATTAAAAAAGAGAGAATTTAGAGTCACAAAAGGAATCAAGGGATGCACAAAGTAAACCCCAGGAGAAAACAGCAAGAAGATGGCCATCTACAAGTCACAGATAAAGGTTTAAGAAGCAACCAAACTGAAAAACACATTGATCCTGACTGCTAGACTTTAGATCTGTGAGAAAATAATTTTCTTTTGTTTAATTACCAGTGATACTTCATTCTGGCAGCCCTATCAAACAAAACACAATCTCCTCAAATTCTAATTGATACTATGTATTAATTAATCTATTTGTTAATGGTTGTAAGAACAAAACAATACTAATTATAAAAATAGTGAAATTCATGGAATTGTTTATAAAATATATCATTTAAGAAGGAATTACACGGGACCCTTAAATCAACTACTATTACATTTATTCATTTTATGAAAACTGGTTAAATAACTTCCCAATGTCACAGAAAGTAATGGCATAACTAGTGACTGTCATTGCTAAATTGATTTCCTGGCATTTCATATTTTTCAAAAATTGAGCACCAGAAAGATAACTCATTAGAGATAGCTAATAGATTAAAAGAGAAACTGACAGAAAATTCACATTTGGCAGAATAAAATCTGAGTCAAATAAATGGGTATTTAAAGGTCATTATATGCAATGTTTTAATGTTTTAATCAGAAAATAAAATGACAGATTTTCAGTATATAGTTTCTGGGGCAGGTAAAGATTAGGCCCAAGTTTGAGTCATTCAACTTTCCACTTTGCTAGTCCAGTTTAATTTTACAAGATAAAGGTAAGGAAGTCAAGTATATAAGCAAGCAAGTGTTTAAAATAATAGAACATGTAGTTTAAACTAGATGACTACAGACATATAGAACATAATAGGCATTGGAAGCGGTGGGAAGGTAAATGGAATTATGAACATTTTGAAGTCCAAAGTCTTCAGGTAGTTATCATTAGAGGGAATGGAATGATAAGTTGATAATAATCAAGGAGCTGAACATGTAAACCTGCAGTTGCAGAGAAATGGCTGTCACTAGCACTGGAAATTTCTGGATTATGTATCTACAAGTAAATGACAGAAAAGCTCCACTACAAGATCTTCGGAAAAAAAGGATTTCAAGTAACTGAGAGACTTGATATTGGAAGGATCATGTTCATCAATATTATACCATCACAACTTAAAGAATGAAGACAGTAATGTTGGAAACAGTAGATCAAATAGTTAAAATTTATGAGAAAACCAGAAACTATGAGGGATAGACAGATGACTACAACAAAAACTTAGTGTAACAAGGTCTCCTGAAAACATTTTTTCAATAGATTTTCAATAGAGAGATGAAAAAAATAATTTGCTTGTTTTCCCCAAGAGGGAAAATGTATTGCTCTGAGAGTTCCTTAGAGATTCCACTTGAAAGGGATTGGAAGGAATTGATGTCTGTCAAGTTCTTATGTGAAAAGGTGAACATGCAAGAAATATGGAGAAAAATTCAATTATTAAGGCTTTGCCAACAATGGATCGTAAATTCCTGGACAAAAGTGAAAGAAGGAAAAAAAATGAGGGAAGTACCAGGATTTATATCTATTAGATAAGGTTGCATTTAGGTTATTGGTGTTTCTAGTTTGGCTGTCATAACCAGGCATGATATATTCACTCCAGCTTATCCATAGCAGATAGTGTGAATATATGACGGGATGATCTGTTTATATAAAAGTTGAACTCTGACCCAACCTGCAATAATCTTTACAAAAAACAACCTACTTATTTAAATTTAACATTTTAGGAACCCAATTTGAATTTCTAGGAATTCAAAGTTCTGCTTTTAATTATCATCCATATATGCAAAGACCAATAACCCTGAAATAAACAGAACTTAAAGTAAAACATATCTCTCCTACTTTTTGTCCCCCTGTCTATACAAGGTTAAAATGAAAATGACATGTGTATCCATACCAATCACATAGAATATCCAGTTTCTTATTAGTCTGCATAATCTCCATGCCAATAACCTCTCTCAGGTCATCGAAACACCTTCCCTTTTTCCACTGTAAAGTTTTCCTACTATTCTACCTTTCAGTTTCTGCCAAAATACCAGCATGATGTCTAACTCTCTTGTTATAGTCTTCAGTTACTTAATTAATAAGGTAAATGTCTTAGTAGAAATGTTCTTAATCTCAAAGGTCAAGTATGACACTGAACAGTTTTGAGATCACCATCTTTATTCCAGTTTTGTGGATTACTCTTGGTTCATGTGCTTGAGATAATAAAGGAAATAATGTAATTTCCAAATTAGGGTCTCCCCTCAGCTTTTAATTTATCCTAACCCAAGCTTTTGTTTACACATCTTTGGGTAGCCTCTCTTTACTAAGAAAGTTATACTGCAACCTATCTCTTTTCCCCTTCCAGTGATTATTCTTTATTTCTCTAAATCTGTAGTTCTCATCTTTTAACATTTTTAATATTATTTTTCATGCTTATTTGTATCATTCCATTCCAATGTTAGAATAAAAAATCTATAAGGATAGAAAGTAATGTTTTTCTTTACTAATTAATACATGCCAAGGACCTATAACTGTGCTGGGAAAAGACACTTGATAGTTATTGTTTAAATGAAGGGAGCAATAGCAATATTTATGTAGAGAAAAGTTCTTATGGTTAAAATCTTTCCAAGCACGGATTCTATATGAAGTTTCAGACTGCTGTTTGAGGAAATCTGAAACAGAAATCCTTATTTTTGACACACTAGATTCTGCCAATAATTATAAAATAATTGTTTTATATTTTACCACATGACAACTACCTAAGATGATATCTCCTTTTTTTTTTCATCTTTAAGATTGAATGGCATCACTCAACTTCCTTATGTTCAGTGGAGAGACACTTTCATTGACTAGTTTTTCCCTGGTTGTTGATGACTGTGCCCCTCCTTTATTCAACACTTTTATTAATGGTTCGGTTATCTTGAACCTTGGAAGCTATTTGTAATTTTGTCCTCTTTTGCTAAGAGATCATTAAGCAAATTTAAAGCTTTTGACAGAAAAATGTTCAAGACCTTTTAATCTAAAAATCCATACGTAGTTTTAAGTAGTCAAATAGTACAATTTTCCAGTTTGTAATATTCTTATTTCAACTAAATACACTAAAATAATGATATTGTTATGAGATGAATTGTAGATGCCCAAATTTATTGAATCTCTGACTCCGAGAATCTAATAATGTGATTGTAGTTTGAGTTTAGACCTTTATAACATTTTTCTATTTTTTTCAAAAATAATATTTCTTTATAAAGTCACTTACATTGTTAATTTTTATACAGTATTTTATTGCCCCATAGTTCTCCCACCACATCTATGATACATTACCATAGTCTCTTGTGCTCTCCCCTCCCCTTATTAATACTTTTTAGTAGAAATTTAAATAAAACTTTACTTTTAACAACATAATTTTTATTAGGTATAGTTATAGTAATAATGACCATGAAAAAAATCTTTTATTTGTAATCTATAATATTGAAGCTACTATACTTCAGCAATTTAATTCAATAAAAGTAATCATACATAATACCACATGCATGTTATATATATCATACACACATCATAGATGTATTGGTGTCTATATATATTTTTTAACAAGTGAAGGTGTTTAGTCAATACTATATTTTTGGTTATGTTCTAAACACTGAGGTTTATTTAACACCTATATTTCATTTTCTCTAAAGCCTTTATAGTTTACTGGAGTAAACAGGTACAGCAATAGGACACTTGGATTATTACACATAAATCTATGTGAACTGAGAAGGAAATTGAAGATTATGAAATTCTTATAAGATAGCCTTCAAGTGTACAACTCGATATGGCCTGTGCAGGATATAACCCTCTGACAACCCTTCTCAGTTGCTTCCCCTGAGGACATTGTTGACAGCCTTATGAACCAGCTCTTCATTGTTTTTAAATGTAATCATTCTAAATCCTTGCAACTATTTTCAAATGCTCTTGGAGTGGAACTGAGAGATAAAAATAGAGTAGTCTGAAAACATAGGCAATAGATTGAAATATATAGCCATTATGATCACAGGGAATTGATACTACAGACTCTGGTATGGATAACTCATTACCTTTCTCTATTGGTTAGTCAGTTCCACACATAAAAATTTTTTTTTAATTCTTTCTGGAAAGAGAACAGCAGATTTCTATGGTGGTATGTATTCATGTTTCCTCTATAGCACTTATCAAAATCAGAGGCTGGTGTTAGAGCTCCCAAATGTTCCCAGGGTGAACATGCGCTTGTGGAGATCAGGCAGAAAAAGGATCAGTAAATTTTGCAAGCACTTCAAATGTACTAAAAAAACTAAGGAGTTGGAAGATGTGGGAATAAAATTCCTTTTGTTTTGCCCTTGTAGATTTTCAACAATCTTCAATTTCTAAGAACTGCAAGTGATCATTGTGGAGTTGACAAGGAGGGATCTAAGAGTAACATTTCAACCTCACTTTATGAAAAGACCTTGAGACACACTTCTCTCAGAATGGGGAGAAAAAAAGATATTTGTTCTCAAAAAAGCAATAAATTGTTAAAAATGTCGTTTCCCTGAAAGATTTGAAGCCTAAGGGCTTTAAAAGCTGGAATTACAATCCCTGTTATGCTTTAGTGACAGATTATCTTTTCTACAAATTGTTTATCAATCTCTCAAGGTCCACATCCCTTCATCCCTCAAATTCATAATAAAGAAATGTGTAAATAGTACCATGGAAAGGGTAGCTACAGAAATCCCTCTTTATCATTTTGTTTATTATATTTCAAAGGCAGAACTGTTCAAATTTATTCAAGCTGTAACAGATTGGAAATAATTCCAAAACTTAGTATTTCCCCAAGGGTCACTCATTTAAGGAGCTAAATTCATTATTGTACTTATCATTATGTCAGTGGTAATTTTTAGCTTAATGCATATTGTTAATTATACTCATTTGCATTTTTTATATTTTCAAATTTGCTTCAAAAATTTTAGAGAAGTCTTAAAATTACAGCAAAATGGAAGAGAAGGTGTGGTTATTTCCCGTATGTCTCATGAACCACACATGAATAGCATCTCAATAATCACCATGCCCAACAGAGTGAAATATTTGCTGCAAATGATGAGTTCCCATAGACATATAATCACCTAATGTGTTTTGCTGTGTTATCTTTTATTCTTCATATTTCATATATTTTAGAGGTTGGACAAAAGTATACTGATATATGTTAATTAAAATTACTATTCCACCTATTCATCTCCCAGCCTCCAAACCCTGGCAAACAAAAATCTTTCTGCTGTCTCCAGTTTGCCTTTTCTGGAATGTTACTAGTTGAAATCATGTAACATACAGTCTATCATACTAACTTATTTTTCTAACCAATGTCCATTTAAAGCTTCCCCATGTATTTCTATCATTTGAGAGTTCATTTATTTTTAACATTATATGATGTTCCATTATTAGAATATACCCCAGTTTATCAATTCATTTACTAAAGGACATCTTGGTTACCTCCAGGTTTTGACAATCATGAATAAAGCTGACAAACACATTCATATGCAAGTCTGTACATGGACATAATTTTCTCAAAACTTTGGTAAATACGAAGAAAGTGATTGCTATGCCATATGCTGGCTTTAGTTTTTCTCCCATTCCATGTCTTGTCTTATTCTCTTGGAATTATCTTTTGCAGAACAAAACTTTTAATTTTAACCAAGTTTATAAACTATCTCTTTCATGAGTTGTGGATTTTGTGTTGCATTTAAAAATAAATGTCATACTCAGGGGCATCTAGGTTTTTTCTATGCTATCTTCTTATGGTTTTACATTTACTTTAAATCTGTGCTTCAATTT
Source organism: Uropsilus gracilis (assembly GCA_004024945.1). Classification (NCBI taxonomy): domain Eukaryota; kingdom Metazoa; phylum Chordata; class Mammalia; order Eulipotyphla; family Talpidae; genus Uropsilus; species Uropsilus gracilis. Next base: position 19,195 of record PVHY01002895.1, on the reverse strand, counting down.
ACTTTTTCATGTGTAGAAACTTGCAATCCATTTTCATATCTCTGCATGTATCTGTCCAGTTGCTCAGCACCATTTATTGAAGAAACTATTTTTGCTCCATTATATTGCCTTTTATTCTTAGTTGAAGCTCAATGGACTGTATTCATTAGACCAGTTTCTGGGATCTTTGTTCTGTATGAACAAAGCTGTCATCTATTCTCTCTTTAATAGCATGGTATCTTGATTACTGTAGCTTTAAATTAAATCTTGAAATTGAGTATAAACCTTTAATTTTGGTCTTTCTTTCAGTATTGTTTTGGCTCTTTTGCCTCTCCAAATAAACATCAGGATCAGTTTGTAGATAATACTCAAAATAAATTGCTAGGTATTAGATTGACTTGCATTGAATCAATATATTGATTTATCAGTGACTTACTAAATCAATATTAAGTCTTTTTATTCATGAACTATGAATGTATGTCTATTATTTAGTTCATTGACTTTGTTTTTCAGAATTCTACTGTATTCCCCATGTTTAACTTACATATACATTGCCACATTTTACATGAGCATTTATTTGGACACTAAAGTAAATAGCATTGTCTTGTTAATATGTTGCACTTGTTCACTGTTTGTTTATAATAAAGCAAATGACAATTTTACATTAACCTTGTACCATGCCACCTTGCTACAGACATCATTAGTTCTAGGAGATTATTTTTATTTACTTGTTTATATTACGATACAAATTTTCATGTCCTTTAAAGTTTTCTTCTTTCTTAATATGTGCAGTTCTCCCACCCAACTGCATTAGTAGAATTTATAGTAAAATATTGAAAAGAAATTTTCTGAGGAAACATTTGTTTGATACCTTATCTTAGTGAGCAAACTTCAAGTTTCCCACAACTAAGTTGCAAAAGCTTTATTAATTTCAGGAAGCTCCCACCCTTCCTGATTTGCCAATAGTTTTTATCATAAATGAGTGTTGACTTTTGTCTAATGCTTCCATCTATTGTTATAAGGATGTAATTTCTATTCTTTTAGCTCACAAATGTGATAGGTTATTTTAATACATTTTTGAGTGTTAAATCAATCTTGAGTATTTAGGATAAAGTACACTTCCTTAAGGCATGTAATCTTTGTAATTGTTGGACTCAATTTTTTATAACTTTATTGAGGAATAATATTTTAGCATTTATATTCCTGAGACATAAGTGGTCTGTATGTTTATTTTGGCTTGCTATATTTTGTTTTCATTAATGATTTCCTCCTAGAATAAGTTAGAAGTATTTTCTCTGCTTCTATCTTCTGAAAGAGATTTTAGATGACTGATTTATTTTGTTCTTTAATATTTCATACAATAGACCAGTACCAATGTGAGCCTGATATATTATGATTTGAAGAATAATTACTGACTTTTAAAACAGGTATAGTATTGTTCATAATCTTTCTTCCTGTGAAAGTTTGAACAAATTGTATCTCTTAAGAACAGATTCATTTCATATCGGTTGTCATGTTTGTGGGATGAGAGCTATATACCATATTCTTTTGTAATTCTTTCATTAACAAAGTAATTGTAGTGATGTCCCCACTTTTGTTTCTGACTTAGTAATTTTTAATGACTAAAATTTATTAAATCTAGTCATCTTTTAAAGCAACCAGATTTTAGTTTGTTTTTCTACCATTGATCACTTGTTTCCAATTTCATGTTTTCATTATTAATTATTCTTTTTGATTTTTTTTCACTAGTTCCCATAGCTCTCCCACCACCATATTACCCCTGAACCATCACTACATTCCCATGTGTTCATCTCCCACCCCTGTTTTGCCCTGTCTCCCTACCCCTCCTTTGCTGTATGTGTCAGATCTATGATCATCTTGCTAGTTTTTCTTGAACTTTTGTTTGGTTGCTTTGTATTCGTCCTATTAGTGAGACCCTTGAGCATTTATCGTATTCCTTCTAATTTCAGCTAGCATAATTCCTTCAGATCTGAGATGTTATTACCTTTTTGTAAGATATAACTTTACATCATTTCTTTTAGATGTCATCTTTTGTAACAGACACTTGAAGCTAAAAGTTTACTTCTTAAATGCTGCTTAAAATGCAGTTTATGAATGCCATTAGATTGTTTTTTATTTTCACTCAATTCAAAGTGTTTCATTTTCAAAATTTATATATTTTAATGAGATTATGTTGGTTCTTAACACTATATGTTTTAAGAGTAGTTTCATACTTCATAGAACTTATCAAATGCATATTTTCACACCATTCCCATCCAAAAGTATCAATAACTATATGTCACAGTTAACTACATCCTCTATACATTTTGCCTACTACCCTACCCTGTAACCTTACTTCTACAATTGGATTTCATTTTTCTTTTTGATTTTGTCTAGTACTCTGCTTTGTTTCTTCATGATTGAAATTATTCACTATCTGTCATTCTTTTGACTTCACCTTGAGCTCCATCTAACTTACAATAAGTGGCAGGATTCCATCTTTTGAATAGCTGAGTACTATTCCATCAGACAAATTACCATATCTTTACCCAATCATCTATAAATGATCAATGAGATTGTCTCCAAAACTTAGTTACTATAAGTATTACTGCAATGAACACATGACTATTTCTTCAAATTATTATTTTCATGAACTTCAAGTAAATACCCAGAAGTGGGATTATTGGATCATATGGAATTTTGATTTTGATCTTTTTCAGAAATATTTATTTTCCATAATGATTACAACAATTTATATTCCCACAAACATCAGATTTTTGTATAAATTTAACAATGACAAACATTAAGTATTCAAAATTCTGTATATAGCAGTAAGTAAGCATAAGTGAAAATGTGCAAGAGACCTGTGTTAGAAGTTAGAAAATATTGTTCAAAATTAGCAAAAATATAAATAAATGGAGCAACATAATCATAATTTACCTCTGGACCAAATTCTCTCCAAATTGACTGTTGATTTAAGCAATTCAAGCAATATCATAACAGTCATTTTGAAGATATGTAAAGTTATTTTAAATATCTATGAAAAGCAATTTTAAAATATCAAAAATATGACCAGTAGACAATGTAGGAAAAAAAAATTTTTTTTTTTTTTTTTTTTTGAGACTAGGTCTTGCTATTTTTGCCTATGGAACCGCAGGCTCTTGTTGCCCGGGGTACCACAGACTCACGCAATCCCCAGCCTCAGCTTCCCAGGTAGCTGGGATGACAGGCGCGCGCCACCACGCCCAGCTATTTTTTTGGAACTAGGTCTCGCTGCGGGCCCCAGGCGGGACTCGAACCGCGATCCCTAGCCCCGGCCGCTTCATAGGCTGAAGCTTACAAGCACGAGCCACTGTGCCCGGTCTTGTGGAAAAATTTTTGCATGAATTACTAAATTAGGATAATACACAACTTTATAAACACAGACTACATAGTAGTGCTTCCAGAGTCTTTGCTGGGTCAGAAGATTGTGACTGCAAAGTATGATTGAAATCTTCAGAAGGTTGTGAATGCTTATGTCTCGATTGTGGAAATAGTTACAAAGTAGTCCCTGGATGTCAAAATTCCTTATCTAATATTTAAATTGTTTGAATCTTATAGTTCATATCTTTGTACTGATAGTATTATATCTCAGTAAAACTGGAATAATATAAAATTAAAAGTATATTTTAAGTATTCAAGAGATATAGTAAATATCTATACTAGCATACAAATGATTAAGTTGCTGTCTCATGAATATATTATCTCAATATCAGAGAATATTTGACTAAAATAATCTTAATTATGCAAGTAGAATGCACAAATATTCCTTCTAATAGAATATGAAGAAGAAAAGTTCTAAGCATGTGCCATCACAAGTAAAAACCAGATTTATTTTCTGGGGTCTTTGCAGCTATCAGTTTTCTAACAGTCAAACAAGTAGATTGCTAATTTTGGCATATGCTTAATTTGGCTACAGGGTGTCTAATCCAGATTTCAGAAAATTTCTTTTCCCATGTGCACTGATCCCTATGGCAATAAATGAATAAAGGATATTTCACTATTTGAACACCTTTAATTTAAAGCAACTTAATCAACCCTCTTCATTGAAAGAATGGACTACAATTACAGCTCTAATACCTAACTGTCAGTTCTTTTCAGGCCTAGTACCAAAGAATAATTGCATTCCATGTATTTCCTTGTGGAAATTACTTCATGTCTGGAGGTGATTTTCTTTTCCTTAATCATTTCTTCTGGATGATATAACTGCTAATCACAGAGCAGACTTTTAGTTACAATACTAAAAAAACGATTCTCTTTATACACCATCCAGGTTAAAACAAAACAAAACAAAACAATAATTAAGGATGACTTAGCAATATAAAAAGTACACGAGAAAACTAAGATAATAATAGACTCATTATACTGTACTCCCTGATTATTTGTACTATGTCCTGATATTGATGTCTATATTCTGGAAAATTTCTTACATCTGAAATTTTAATAAATAGTACTTTGACAATTTGTCACCACAATGTCACCTTATGATGTTTAAAAACATTGAACCATTAAAAAAATAACCCATTTTAAAAAACATTTTGCTTTTAGCCAAAATAGCTTTACTATATGATTAAAAACATTGATAGGTTACTAAATAATTTATCATGCATTTTTTATAATACTGCTATCATAGTATTTTAGTAGTTCTATCAGATATCCATGGAACGTTTATAGATAATTCAAAGCAATATAAACTTTAATCATGCACATATTATAAGCTACATTTCAATATATAGTTAACTAGTGATAAAAACACATAGTTCTTTAATATTTTGAGCTTTGATATTAAAAAATTATCACTTGTAAATATACAGATCATTAACCTAATTATATTAAATATAATCAAGTTTTCTCTCAACTATTTATAGTTCAAAGTTAAATATTTCTTACCTTGCTATTTTAAAGATCTTCTTTCAGTCCTATTATCTTCCGTTAGCACAATAATTTCCTCCCGGTCACCTTATTTATTCCATAAATTAAAAAGAAAATTCACTTGATATATTATCATCTTTTTCCTAATAAAGAATCTGAAAGTAGTATAATCTGAAAGTAGTATAATGACCACACCTTAGCGGAGGAACCCTTTTCTGAGAAAACATAATGATCTTTTAAATATACAAATAAAAAAAAAAAAACCCTAAAGTACAAAGGAAAAATTTCCCAAATTGAGGATGCAATACAGCTTTTAACCTCAGCTCTGACAATATGATATAAAAACTTATATAGTCCTTTCTTGCCTAATGAGTCTTTGAGCTTTCCAGTCTAGCTATATCTACACCTTTGAGAACTACATCACAAGGCTTTCTCACTAAGAAGGAATAATAATGAGTACTTGATGTTATCAATGACACCTTTCCAAAGACAAAATATGCAAGCCATACCCTTGACAAAACAGAAACACAGATAATCAGAATCAGTGTTTTACCTGCTGTGGTTTGATACATACATATCTGAACTCTTCAGAAATCAAAAGTGTTAATATTTGTTTGCTTTCTCATTACTTAAATGGATGAAGCTTATTTATGGAAGTGGAAGTCCCTATTTCCCCTGCTTCTAAAATGAGTGTCCTAATGAATCTATTTTAATTTGTCTCTCAAATGTTTACTATTGGCTTTCTCTTAGTGGAGTCTCTTGTCTGTCAATCTCCTGAAAGTGTAACTCCTCATTATTGCAAGCCCTTGGTGTCATGGTAACTGCTAGTGAACAGTGGGTCAAAAACCATAAATTTGCCTTTTTGAGATCTTCTTAACTCTATAATGTTTTGTTTTCATTTCTTGATGATATTTATTGGGAATTCCATATACTTCTGTTTACTTTGATTTGTTAAAACACCCACCAATGTACTTTAAAATTCTTGTCCTGAATTTTCAGATTCCTTGCTTTGCTTAATGGTATAATGTTAGGGGGAGTTTTATCAAGTTTTGAGATATCTCTTTTTTAACCTTTTGTAGATTTGATTCTGCCAGTGTATTAGGGTTAAAAGAGAAAGAAAAATCAGCATCTTTTTGCTTAAGTAACTCTGTTGGTTTTTTACCTTGTGCTACATTGCCATATTTATAGCCAGCAGTTTCTGTGAGAGTGGTCCCACAGAGTCTGACTTCTCAAGTAGTATGTCCATCCATGATGTGGGTCAGAATTTTTGTATTTTAATCTGCAAATGATTTATTTTTCATAATGTATTTCAGCTTACATTTCCTTATAGTAAAAAAATTATGTCTGAAACTTTCTACCTCAGTTGGAGTGAAAGGAAGAGTTTAAAACCCACTAACTTTGAAATTAAACTTATTCTTGGAAGACTTGCAGAAGTCACTGCCATTTTTACATTCTCCCTTCTTCCAGCTACTTTAGTTTGCTCATCCTTGGTTCAAAAGGTACAGGAAAAGATTAGTAATTCACTGACAAAGCTAATATCCACATGGGACTTAGTGGTTACTTTCTTTATAATCAAGTGCTCCAAGTATTTTGTAGTGGTTTAAAAAAAAAATTCCTCTTATTGAATTTTAGAAAGTAAAATTACATCACATGCCTCCTGTCTATATGATTCTCAATTAGCTATTCCCATATTGCACCTATATACCACTTTTAATAGGCACTCAATTCTTATCCTGTACTCAGCAGAATATGATACTAATGAAATGTCAGTGTGTGTGTCTGTGTGTGTGTATGCTCATGCACACGTATGTATATTTTCTTGCTTCCTAGATACCACAGTCCTTGACTGTTTTCCTCTACCTTAGACTGTTTATTTTCTTTCAAGTTCCTCCTTTACCTGTTCCCCTTTTCTTATTTCTTAATGTCTTTTAGGGGTCTCTTCTAGATAATTTTCTTCTTTATTTGTTCCATATATTTGGATAATCTAACTCATAGTCATATTTTCAGTTACCAAGTCTAGTACATGGTGTATTTTCCCCAATTGTTTTTCCCTCTTAAACTGTCAATGGAGTGCATGCCCCTCTTAACTATTTTGTAGTTTTAAAGGATTCTTTCTGAAGGGAAAATGTTCTTGCTTATGGAATTTATGGGTAGTCACAAATTTGCTTTGGACAGTTAAATGTGAATGAAAACAACCAGTTGAAAGCTTCAGGAATATATGAGACGAAAATTCATCCGATATATTACACTAAACATCTTCTTCCACGAGATGACTATTCTATGCTGCAACTTTAACCTAGAGTTCATATTGAAGAAAACACGCAGACAGACTTGCAGCTGATTTGTGGCCTAATGCTAAACCACAATTAGAATAGATCCATAGCCATTTCTCAGTTGAATATAAATATATAGTTGAGCTTTATATACATCTTGACTGCTAAAAGTTATACAGATAGTGTTACATTCTATTATAGCAAAATTAGCTGTCAGTCCATGCATATTTTGTAAGCATCAAAATCCATCATCTGTGACCAAGTTTGACCTTATTTCCTTCCTTCCAACCCATGTACTATCACTAGAGAGTCATTCTAAAAATACAATTTCAATATTGTGTCTTCCAACAGGCACAACAAAACCTACATACTGCTTTCCTAACAACCTAAATCTAAAGGACAGTTTTATTTACATGTGCTAAAAACATCATCTCATTATTTCTGCAATGTATTTTTTTATTTTCCTTTTCTCAAAAATTTCTTACCAATGTTAACATTATATATTTAAAATTCTTTATATTGAAGTAATGATGCAATTGGTTATTAATGTAACTGAATATGGTTGTCAGGTATGCATGTAATGAATATCTACAAGAATAATACATTAATTTCATCAGTGAATGTCCAAATATAAAACTGACCCAGTTTACAAACCTCTGTTACTTCTTCTTTCTGGTGATCACCGTTTCTATATTAGATTCAAAAAGTTTACTTTTGCTTTATTTATTTGTTTCTTTGACATTTTCAACTTCAGTGAAGTCAAGGCTATAACTTTCTTTATATAACTTTTCTCACTAGCATCATTAACACTCTAGGCCCATCTGTGGTGTGGCAAGTGTCAGGATTTCATTTAAATATGAGAGTAGTATTTCGTTATATATGTATACCACAGTTTCCTTAATCAAGTTGTTTCCACTTCCTGGTTAAAAAAGAAAAGAAAAAAGTAATTATAAGTAATGGTATATATTGGTGCTTTTTACATGTTTTGGTAAATACCAAGAAGTGGAATAACTGGATTATATGGAATTTTTATTTTTAATGTTTTGAGGATTCTCCATACTGCTTTCTATATAGCTACTTCATTTTACTTCTGTAATAGTGTTCAAGTGTTTCCTTCATTTCATATACATTCTAAGAATTTCATTTTATCACTATCATGGTAGTGTGGTGATGTCTAATTGTTGCTTTGATTTGAATTTTCCTATTTAGAGATGATGGTTGTACTTTCCTGTGTCTTTGTCTTTTGTATGTCTTTTTTTAAGAAATGTTGATTCGGATCTTCTACTCATTATTCTTTCTTCTTATTTGTTTTATTTTTATTGGAGTAGCATTGGTTTCAACACTGTACAAGATTTAAGGGCACAGGATTCACAGCATTTCATGTTTATGCTAACATCATATCTGCCACCATAGCTTACATAAGCCTCCACCATTATTCATTGGGCCCCTTGTCTTACACATAGTAAGCTGGTTTTCTTTTTTGTTGTTTGTTTTTGTGCTTTTAAGATTCTCACCTTGTCCTAACTTTTAACATTTTAAAATAATGTGCTTTTGTGTGTTTGGGTCCATCCTACAGGAAGCATTGTTTCTCTACCAGCCTGCGTCCTCCCCCCCAGATTAGGATATATTTTAGGTAAAATTTTCAGAAGTTTCAGAAATTTTAAGTTTCAGAAATTTTCTAGTCCTTTATCCTTTTTGCTCCTAGAACTCCTATAATGTCGCCATTTGTCTTATTTTTTGCTGTGACTGAGTTTACCAATCCTTTGTTTTGCTTTACCTAGTCTGCTGTTGAGTTGGTCTAGTTCACTTTTCCATTCAGTTATGTCTTCAGTTCTGTGACATTGTTTTATGTGTATCTCACTGTTGATGCTCTCCTATAATTTTAATTTTTTCATGAGTTTAGTTAGCATTCATATTACCATTATATTGAATTATATCAAAAATTATATAAGTTTTGTTAAATACTTTTCCAGATGTTTTATCTTGCTCTTTTGTTAGGTGCATATTTCTCTTTTTCTTCATTTCACTTGATTCTATATGTTTATTACTGTGTATGAAATAAAACTGTTATCTAACCCAATCTGGAAGAATAATAGCATTGTATACACAGTGAAAATAACTGTTCAACTCTGCCCTAGTTCTTGATTGTCTCTCAAATATTTGTTACTGTTTAAGCATCGGGTCTTACTTTTGATAACATGTAGTTCTTGAGGTTTGCCAAGATCTGTCATTGTCCCAAATGGGCATCTAGATTCAGAATGAATGAAAGCCAAATCCTTTGAGAACAATTTTTAATGTATCAGGCATATATAGTGCTATTTGGAATCTAAACATAATCCCCCCAATCATGAAGTCAGTAGTGAAAAGTTATCCCTTGACCAGACATCAGAAGTTGGACTGCAGATGAATACCCATGCTCCTTTCTAAGAGAATAAGGAGATATGTATCAAATAAGAATAAAAACAAATATGATATCCACACCTCCATTCCCTTGGAACACCACTGTAAGCCCATGAGTTTTGTCAAATTAACATTCTCAGACAAAACTCCTAAAAAAACCAACTGGTCTCTATAACAGTAAGACTGGGTGTGTTTAGCCTGTTCATATACTTGGGTGTAATTTTCTAAGAACAGTTTCTCTAATTGTCGAGTTGTTCCATGGTACACATAAACATAAACTCCCCTGTCTTCTAGAAACTTATAATCAAAGGCTGTCTCCTGAACAGCAGCTATAAGAACTTAGGCATGAGGCATAAAACATAAGGCACAGTACATGTTAAAAAAAAAAAAGACAAATTTCCTCCAAGGAAAAATGGTTCTCTGAAATGTGACAAAGACACACAAGATGGCATCGGTAACTGGAACAAGGGAGAGGAAGGGAAAGGATAAGGGAAAGCCTAAGGAAGGCATGGGGGGGGTTATATATATTTAGATATAAAGAGATGACATTTGCTGAGTGGCACAGACTAGAGGAAAACTAAGACATCCACCAGTCTTCCCTGGAGAGTACCCCAGCAGATGACTATATTCCTTGGGGAAATTGCGTTAAAATAAGCAAATATGTCTCTTTGTAATTGTCTGGTCACAATTGACTATTTCTGAGTTAAATTGGTCTTGGGTTAAATGAGACCAATTATATGAGCTGTTTAAAAACAGTTTCACCGTTTCCTGCAGTATGCTTGGTGTTTCCTGCTTATGTGTCAGTTCTGATGGCTTTCAAAACCAGGTGTTTGGGGGCTTGTGCAAGTCATAATTTGATGCCCCCAATGTGGAGGTCAATTTCTTCATGGCTCAGCACCTGATGTTCCATTTCCCTACAGTTTGTAGGGGCAGGGTTGTTAACAAGATTGTGTCTCCCAAACTTGATCATTAGGATTTTTTGCTCAATAGCCCAATGTGTACAAGTCATTTGACTTATTTAGTTCCCCTGCCCAGAGAAAATTGTTTTACATGTAATGGTAGATTTTGTGTAAACTTTCATTCAAAGATTTCTTATAGGCTGGCACTGAAAACCAAATGAAAGTACTTCATCTAAGTTTAAATATGGAGAGTAATACATAAATTAATTTTTCAAGTAATTTTATGAGACAATATGTGCAATATAATAACACTCCACTGTTATTATACAATTTCTGATTATGCTTTCATGTATTCTGAGTTTCCAAGGTTTACATCTAATATAAACCATGTCTTGAAGAGAAAGCGAGAACATGCATTGTCAATGACATTCTTCAGTCTTGAGTAAAGGTGGACAGGTATATTTTATCCCAATTCAAGACAAAAATATCATTACTTGGAAGTAATGTAATGTTGATAATTACATCAAATATGTGCTTTTAAAACAGAGTAGAAATTTGTATGAATAATTTTAAATGCTGTTTTTAACCCTTTAGGAATAAAATCCATTACAAATTAAATATTTATCTTAGTATGACAAATGTAATGTTCACAGTTTCTTTTTATTTGAATTGAAATACAAACTCTGGGCTTAGCCTAAGTATGTAATTTTCTTATTGACTCAAAAGGATTAAAATACCTATTTAGGAAAGGGTTAATCAAAGAATGTATCATCTGTTATTGTAGGTGAGAGCTCTGTCTATTTTAATTATAACAGAAGTCATTTTGCTTTCTATAAACCTAGAAGTTATTATTTCTTTACTTCACTCAAATTATATTTTCTATTCACATTATGATATATTATTGTACAGAAAGTAAAGTATGTAGTATCTTCAGTGATCATTCATTAGGAATTATATGTTATTGCATGCATCTGGATAACTTGAATAGAGATGATAAACTATCAGGAACTCCTCACCATCCAAGGCAATGGGGAAATATATTAAGCAATTTCTATTGCATAAGGGAAATGGTAGAAATGTACTAATTGATAGAGAGTTAAGCTCAAAATCAGGTTCCAGTAAATTAAAGAGGACATTTTAAATTATTTCTTAACATGTAGTATGAACTACTATAATTAAGTGAAGCATGGAGGCAAGTTCAAAAAAAGAACTTAGTTATTTGCAAAACACAATACCTGTATTGTAACTTTTTTTTTTTCATGACACTAAGTTTTGCATAATACTAGACTGGAAAATAAAATGTTTTAGCTTAGGTTTCCTTTAATTCATCCACAGAGACACAATCCCTACCTCTGGATATTGGCTTATAATTCAAATATAAAAAACATAAAGATCTATAACTGATAATCATTCTTCACCATTCTATCTAAGGATTCTGTTCCATCAAAATTGTATCTGTCATGAGTGACATGTTTTCATGTCAAGATCAGTCAGTAATTCTGCTAAGGCTCAATATAAAGGGACTCACAGAAGGAGAATCATTTTTCTTTTACTATTAGTCCAAAACTATCACTAACATTGATCAGCAGTCAGGAGGGGAATAATTGGCTTTATTCATTAAAAGCCATAAGGCTTAAAATTTAGAGCATCTTTGAAAGTATGTAGATATAACAACCACTCAGAAATATTAGACAGCAGTTGTAAGTGAAAATATCAGAGGTTTGTAGATAAACTATTTTGAAAACAAATAACTGCTTTAATTTATATATGCTGACTCTTAAATAACCCAAGAATTATAATGACTTCCTGATAAAGCAGTTTTGAAGGGAAATTACTACAATATGATAAATGCATCTGTAAATTTTGTTAAAATAGCATTTCAAAAACTTTCCAATATTGTGATTCATTTTGAAATCATCATATTCTGTTTAATGAATTATGTGTCCTTTTAAATTAGGTTTTACAAACAATCAAACTTAATTCTCATTGTGTGGTTTGTCATAAAATCTCTGATTTAGGAATAATTATATTAAATTGCTCACTTTAGATTTGCCTATATACTTCTGAGTAGGCGGTATATTCATAAATTAGAAACAAATATGAACAACTTGTAACTTGATAGAAATTTACTGGCATCAAGAGGACATTATAAGTTCTAGAGCTAAATAATAATGGAATGTCTACTTAGTGTTCACATAAAATAAGTTTCACATTTACACGAAACTACTGCAGCCAGAATTTAAGGGCAAGGAACTATTAACACAAAGTAAACAAGAAAAATCATATTTAAAAATTCAACATTAGACAGAAAATTAAATTCACCAAATGGTCCTTAAAAATAAAGAGGGAAAACATTAAACATTAAAACAGAAAAACCAAGGAGTTAGAAGTAATTGTGAAACAGGATATTACATAAATCATTTGAAGATTGCAGACCTATCTCTTTAAGTGCAAGGAAAACCAATTTTTAAAAGCATATTTGAGTCAGTCTTATGTAAGAGTAAGATAATTGCTATTCCTTGATTGACCAATAGGAATTATAAACCACAAAAGAAAGAACTCTTAATTTCTTTTTAAGTTTTAATAAGAAGTGCTATTAGAGAATTAACAATTCAAATGTGGTTGCAGTTTATAATATCATGTTTCCCTATGATTAGGGTTGTTTTAAAGATTTGTGAAAATATTAACCTTTTTTAAGAAAGGCATAAAAACAAATATTTGAATAAATATTATCACTTATGTATTTATGTTGAATGCTTGGGGTCCATTTAATTTTACTTTATTATTTTAAACCTATACACAAAAATATGATACATATGACAATCATATTGATTATAATAATGACATGATAATAGTTCATCTCCAAAAAAAATAAGCATATAAAATTTAGGAAGCAAAAGTCTATAAATGTGATAGAAAGCCACATTTTTAATTTTAACAGACAAAAAACAATACTAATATTTGTATATCCTACCTCCTTTGCAATGCATATAGTCTTTTATAAAATCTATATAGGAAAATAAAGTAAGTTTTTCATTGAATGCCATGAAATGAATTATATGTTAAGGAAGATCTTTATTTACTATAGAAATTTCATGGACTATAGACTTGTAAGTTTAAGCAATTTCCATATTCTTTAAATGGCTTCTCAGATAAGACTTTGTACAGTAAATATTGTACTTCTCACATTTTTTATGTTATAGATAAAAAAAACATGGAAATTGTTTTATGTGTTCTCTTCAAGGGTTTAAAACATTTCTTTAATTTTTCCCACAAATCTTCTGGGAGGTACAAGCAGCTTACTCACTCAAAGCTTTGAAATTATTCACACAAATCATTTATTTCTTTCTTTGCTAAAGGATGCCAAATTCTCCCTCTTTCTTTTTGATTGGTTTTTTTTCTTCCTTTTTTGATTATTCCCTTGTTGGACAATTTTTCATGCTGCTAAGAAATATAAAATTATTTTTTATCACAGAAGAATATGCATAATGATATAAAACATATTTCAATCTATTTAGCCTTTTCTGGGATAAAGTCCAATTACAGCTTTTAGAGTATGCCCTAGTTGATACTATGCCTGTATTGAACTTCCAAGATATATTTTATGATAAAGACCCATTTCAGGAATGTATCTTGGTATGTTCTGATTTTAAAGTACTATTTTAGTTAGAATTTTCCTTTGCCAATTAGTCTTCACTGTATAATCTGTGTGTACATATAAACAGCACACATTTAAAAATTACATTAGGCAATGAGCACTTTGTAAACAGTTTTTAGCATAAGTGCTTGTTTTCATTGTAATTATTCCCTATATTCTGAAGAGAATAAAATAATTGAAAGTTATTATTAATGTAAATAATTTTCTAATTTGCATATATCATTAATACATATTTTACTTTATTAAGAACATTGCTACTGTGTTAATTCCTCAACCTAATAACAGGTAAAAATCACAAATCTTCATACTTTAATAAAACAACGTGGACATTTTATGCTACTTACATATTTGCCATGCAGATATCCACAAAAGCAGGTCTTCAAAAACAAATACTAGAATGCAAATTTAGGCTTCTAAAAATTCTCTTGTTCTTAGTGTTTCTCTTCAAGGCTAGATTAAGTAGCATGGGTCTTGCCTGTACTCTAATGCTATCACATTCTCTAACTTCCTTTTAAACATATGATTTTCTAAGAAGTTCCCTTCTTAGTGCTGTTTATTTGCAAGCCTATCCACTTTCAAATGATGATTTATGCACATACATACTTTATCTTATACTCATAGAAACTTAAGAATAGGAATTCGAGTAAAGAGTAGATAAAAAGAGATGAATTGTAATAATTTAGTCATTTCTACATTGGGAATATAAAAATACATCCAGAGATAAGTCAGGATTCTAATGCTACTTGAAGTTTGAAATTCAAATGAAGTCTGTTTATTTATGTATTCTATTTTTCATTTGGATAATAAAAATCTGTAACAATGTGTAATTAGAAGCAACAAATTCAAATATTTTGAAAACATTCTCATAGTTGTTTAATAGCAAAGGGTGAGAACAGAGGGCAAAGAATGGGAGAATGCTGTTTTGGTGACAATCTATTTTATTCCTATAGTATGAAAGAAAATTTGGTTAATAAGTTTCTTTACTTAAAGTTTTAAGGTAGTTATAGTCTTGTCAATCTTAAAATATTTATGCTACTTTTTATCAAGAGTAAATATTCTACAACAAGAATGCTGTTTCACTGATTCTGACTTTATATCATTGCTTAAATAAAGCTGTGATGCTGATGTGTATCATCTATAGTGATATCTTAAATTTTTGACAGTCACTAAAATCTGTAAGATAAATTTTATAATAATTTTTATTCAAATTTATTGGTAAATAATATGGTTATCAAAAAAATCACTTGCTAGAGAAATTCCATTATTAAGATATAGTATATATTTGGCATTAGATGAGGAGGGGAAAAAAGTGTAAGATATTCTAGGCTATAATTTCTATAGCTTTTCCATTCCCCTGCTCCCAGATCCATAGTAGTTATAAAATCACATGTATTCTATAATTTTTGTAGTGTCAACACAACTGTTATCTTATTTGATGCTCAAAATCATTCAATGAGGTAGAGATGACAAAGGAGTGAATAACAGCTGTCACCATCAGTGTTAAACCCTTTACTATATAAATTGCTAAAGACAGTGAATCGGTCAGTCTTTCTAGGCCCTAAGGAGTCATTTGTTTAACTGGAGTATTGGGGAAGTGAAGAAAGTGGGCTGAGCTCACTTCAATCAGTTTTTCCTAGTTTGTGCATTTTGATCTCCTTATCTACAATACGATCTGCAATGGTGGGCCAGTGGGCAAAATGTCTCCTTTTGGGGGGGGGGGTAGGGAAAGAGGTGGTGTTATCTTTACTGTAAAAATGAAAATGATGGTACTTTCTGCCAAAAACACTGTATATTAATAGTTGGCTTTATTGTAAGTCTTTCAACCTGTAAGCATGTAGACAATGGTAGCCATGAGTTCAGAGTTGCTCAAAATGAGGAATGTTTATTGTATAAAGAAAGAAGTTCATTGATTTTTCAACTGACTGGTTGACTAGTGGCCTCTTCCTTCTTGTTTGTATCAAGGTTGTTGAGTCAGGGGAAGAAAGAAACACAGGATGACTTGAATAGATTTGGTGTATGGGGAATGACTGATACCTTTTGTTAATTTCTGAGAAAAACTTTAAATTCCTAATTGTAATTTGTTTTCTTTATAGATTTGTATAGTCATCTCCATTTGTTCTTGACATAGTGATTTCATTTTAGTTCGAATTTACAACTCTTTGACTGCAGACATAAACAATATTTTCTATAATAATTTTTATGACTAAAAGAATGTAATATCATATTTTTCTATATCTTAAAGTTAATTTTTCCTGAACTTGGTGTAATTATGAGTGCCACAATTTTTAACAGAAGTATGATATAATGTCAACATCAAAGTAACTGAGCTACTGGGGTTTATGCATAAGCAATAAAATGTTAGTCTGGAAATTGTTCTGTAACATTTAGAGTTCTCATTTGAAGCTATTATGACCATATAATCAAGGCTCTTACTCAGACAGAACACACTTGCACAGTTAAAAGATATTTGCTGAAATATCTTTGTACCTGTTGGACAATCTGATCATATATTTTTTTTACCAATTTACAGTGACACACTCCTCAATCCACCCTCTTTCTAATCATTCATTGGTCAGTATGATTAATTCTTGTCTGTATATGGTATTTCTCCATCTCTTCTACAAAAGTTCTGCTCTTTGCTTTGGTAATTATACTCCCTGCTCCTTGCAATGCCTACCAATAATAAAATAATCTTTTGTCAGTAGAAAATTTCATGATTTGCTTTATACTGGGGAAGTTTACTTAAAGAGTCTTCTTAAAATGATATATTTCAGTTTTTCCTCTTCCCTCCCTTCATCATCCTCTCTCTCTCTTCTTCCCTCTATCCCCCCACCACTTAACTGAAGGTTTTGGTGAACAGTATTCTTTCTGAATATATATCATTGACTGAGAAATAATCAGACTATAATATATTCAAGAAAGTCTTTAGTTGAGTGGCATAAAAACACTGGCAAATTATGGATAATGAAAGAGAAGCCTGATATCTTACTGATGGACTTCTTATTTATGCCATTTGAGCGCAAATATTGAGAAAATTTGATGTAATGATATTTAAAAAAGGGCATTTTCAAGCTATTCTTTCTCAAAGTTCCCCAAGGAGTTAAAATCTGAGCCTAATATACAGGCAATTACTCCCATGACAATTGAACCACTACAGGCTTTATGTTAGAGCATGTGAATTAGTTAAGTTACTTAAATTCATAGAAAAATAGTTTTCTGTGGGCTTTGAAAACTATATGTTTATGGTCAGTATTCAGAGAGAGTATAAAGTTGCACATTGTATACTTCTTATGTTTTCTATAAACATTTTCTGTTTAGAGTACTTAACATAATTGTTAAGTTCATCATTAAGCTACCACAATTTTCAATGAATTTGATAGCTCTCCAAATTAATAATGGATATTATTTGTCCCGAAGGTGGAGCATTATTGGTGATAGGAACAATGAGATTGTTCTTAACTCCTCTCAAGAAACTGAGACCTAGAAATATGTGGACAATCTTGTCTAGCTGTGAACTTGATTTGATGAACTTTTCAATATAAGTGACATAAGAAAAAAAAACCCTTTCTTTGGGGAGTATTTTACTCTCATTTAAAAAACTACAAATAGTTCATTTTTTTAGATATTCATTTATAAGTTTTTAAGCATATTTCAAGAATATTTCTCTTTCTTGGAAGGAATGTGACAGTAAAATTATTGACAGTTTGCATTCTTCCTAGCCTATGAACTAAATTTTCATCACTTTCCCCGAGCATTTTCATAGTTTCACTAAACTTAACAGAAAATACCAAGTATGAATTTTAGTAGCTAGAAGACCACATTAGTCTGCATGAATGTAAACTGTGATTCAAGAGAAGCTTGTTCTACTACATTATCATAATCCATTTGTAAATTCCAGGGTACTCCTCTTCAGTATTTCTATCTATAGACTACCACCTGACATTTCTGTACACATTATAAAACTATACAAACAATTCAACACTATTTAAGACTGTACTTCTGACTTTAATACTTTTTTATGTACAGAATCATAAAATATTAGAGGCTAGAGAAGGAAAAGCCTTCTAGGTCATTTTCTTTTTCTGTTCTAATATGAGATTGTTCCAGGCAATATATTCTTAAATAATCTATCTAAGACTTATTTTTAAATTATCTGAGTGTAAAAGTTTCTGCTACTTCCAATGGAATTCATTTCTGCAATCTTATATACCTCAATAGAAATTTAATTCACATTCTTACTTAGGTTCTCATCTCTTCCCTTCTGTTACATTTTGTTGAGTTTGGTCTTGAAATGATGCTTTGTCAAGTTGGCCTTCAAACATAAGCTTCTCTGCTATGGTATCACTTTTTAAATGCATGGGCAGGAAAAGATACTAGGATATTAAGGAGGCATGCAGTATCAAAACATGCTTATCAATATTACTGAAATTTTAAAGTATAACTGCAATGTAACTCAACAAAGAAGATGAATGTTTTAGTGTCAAAACAGCCATTTTTTAATCTCATGTGATTTGTCTTATTTTGATAAGTGGGATGTGAAGTTTGCTGAACTAGTCTAAGCTCTTAAAACAAAGTAGTCATTTCCCAGATCAGTTAAACCAATTCACAGTATTTCAGCATTCCCAAACTTATGAAAAATTAAAACATTGGTAGAAATAGGAAGTGAAAACACTGCACAAGAATCCCTTCACTGAAAAAAATCTAAACTTTATATTGTAAAAAAGTAGCACAATGTTGACTGTTTTGTGCAGACTTACATATATCCCAAATATTAAATCATCATTTCAACATAACTTAAAATGAATTTTTTAGATTAGTAAATAATCTCTTCTAAGACTAAAAAAAATTTTTTGGGTTTAGCATAACTGATGCATATATTGAAAGTGGGTAAAAAGAGACTTTCTGACTTGACTTAACTGTTTACCCCTATCTGCTTGCTTCTTTCTCCAAAGCAGGCTACAAGCAGTTCCTTTGCAATTACCTTTAACCTTAACTGGATACTCTTATTTGCCTGCTACTCTCTACAAAGCAGGCTACACACTCTTCATTAGCATTTTCACTGATCACCTTTACCA
>PVHY01002894.1:0-117419 GCA_004024945.1 Uropsilus gracilis | reverse complement strand
CTCCCTCCTGCTTTTCTAAAGCACATTCTACAGTTCTCCTGGGGGAACAATAGGCATTAGGATGTTAATCTGAGAAAGTCTGTAGTAGATTCTGACAGGTAGTTATGCCTACAGATTCCAAATCCCTTGGTTTTTTAATTCTGCGGGTGGTGCTTTTGCCTAAGGGAAAGATAAATACTAGCATTACTTACCTATCTGAAATAGATCCTAGTTATCTGTTGCATGTACTGCTGGGTGAGGGCGATAAGCCACCATTTATGACAGGAATACCTTGGATCAGATTCAGAGTCCAATTTCTTCGTGAAAAAAAGTGATTTTTTTCCTGGGAATTTTACTCTGCAAGTAAGTCTTAGAAAATTTTCTTAAAAATTTAGACAGGAATGCTTTGTTAATAAGCACACTTTAAATAAAATAACCCTTCAGTACAATTGAATTTGATGTTAATTTGACTAACATACTTATGTTAAGATTTAATATACATGTAAAACTGTAAATCTCAAAAGATATAAACTTTTTAGCCAAGAACATGGAGGCTTGGCAGTCAGATATAATGTGATGACATAAATTTTGGCATGTTTACTTCTGTGAATGGTTCTTTGAATTATAATTGTTCAGATCTTTTTGTATTGTAAAACTTAAAAGAAATCAGAATTGGGTAATTATTTTCTAAAATTAAATTTTAGTGCTATATTATATTTTGTAATTTATATTAAGCACTTTCATTGAACTTTTTGAAACAATGAGTATAAGCTAATGTTCAGATTTAAAATAATTTTCTAATTATTAAAGTTTGCCTCTTTTCCTTTTCTAATTTTTCATAACCATTTTTTTAAATAATGAAAATCCTTCAGAATATTTTTTTTATTAGGAAGTGTGGTATAAGAGATTACAGAAAAGTAAATATATAGCATTGATATATCTTTTTGCAGTTTGTATTTTTTCTATTGTCACTGGACAGCATGTAGTTCTTGCAGGAAACTGCTTGCTGTGGAAAAAAAAAGTCCTGATTCTTGCCATAGAAGCACATATATTCCTAGATTTAAGGCAAGAAATATTTGAAGACATTGTGAAAAAGTAGATGAAGAGTAGACAGTAATAATTAAAAAATGTCAGCTTCCTGTGTAATGAAACCTATTAAATAATATTGGCAGAAAAGTATACTTATATTTCAAACTTCACGTATTTAAAGAAATAATTTTGTTTAATTTATTTTGACTTTTGAACAGTAACTAGAATTATAGTTAGAAGGTACCTCCAACACAGGGAGTTTAATCAAATCCTAGAGTAAAGTGAAACTAAATTCATGAACCAGCAACATTAAAAATAAGATGATTTTTGAATTCAAGATATCCAGATGTTTGTTTTTCCCCAAACTCCTCATTAAATTGGTGTTTGTTCTTGTTAGAAAGTTACCTCTTAACCCTAATTGTGTACCTTCATGTCTATTTTAAAGCTACTCATACACCATAAAAACTTTACGTTTGAGGGTACATGTATACAAATGTATATAAATAATTCTACTTGATTTGCTAGGCAAATCAATGCAAAAGTACATTTCTCTATAACTGACAGGACTTGAGACTTGCTGACTTTGGATAATTGATGTTTTCACTTTTCATTTTAGTGATGTCTTTATTATCCCTTTTGATAGTTCAGTAAATTAGATATCATTTGAGAATAAAAGAAGAATTTCTCAGTTGCAATAGTTCAGCCCATCCTCTTAAGTTTTCTTGTGTTGATCCTGTTCTGAAGTGGACTGGGGGATTCCACTCCATTCTGATGAATTCCACTGCATTCTGATAAATGAGAACATCCTTTACCTTGAATCCTATTTATAAATTGTAACTGTCAGTTTTCTGTGAGCCATTCCATAGAAAGTTTCCTGTGGGAACGGTCTTTTGGAGGGTCCAGCATGTGGTGGGAATGAGGACTTTGTACTAACAGGGTTTTGCCTTTAACCTCCATTTAAAGTAATCCCCACCTAAGTAGTTAGGTCCCTTATTCAAGGTACCTGTCTTCTCCATGCTTTAGTTTTACCAGGGAGAAAAAAATGCTTTATGGAGTTACTATGACAAGTACCTTCCTTCTTTAAGGCAACAGTATCTTTTTAGTCTCCTGGTCTAAAATATATTTTAGAGAATCTTTGTTGCTCACACTGTAAATCTGTATCCTTTTATAGCTTATACATTGATCATTAAAATAAGATCATGAATCACATTTTGTGTTTGTAGTGTTAAAATGTATTTGAATTAGAAATTCTGCACTCCCAAATTAATGTCAATTTTAATGTATATATGTGTGTCAAGACCTGGAGTGATCTTTCAATATGGAAGTTCAGATTTAAATTGTTACCATGTAAGATAAGATGCTGAGACTTTTGTGGAGGTGAGGACGAAAAGACTGAAAAATAACAAAAAGGATGGGGTCAGGATGTATGGTTTTTAAAAGAAGTTAGAACTAACAATCTATAGATAACCTTTACTGTTTACTCACATTATTCTTGCAGAATTGAATTTCAGAGTTAAAGTTTGAAATTGTGAACACAAAATGAAATAGAGTTTAAAAATAGATATCTACTTGGTTAGTGGGAATGTAAATAGTTGAATAGTGCTTATTAAATTATGCTGTATTGTGCCAATAAAGAGGGATTTTATCTTGCAAAGTGACTTAGTTAATTTAGATTTTGCTTTGGGGATAGTGTCAGTAACCACAGTAGGATTATTTTTGTGACTTTGCTTAATATGTATATATGTATTTGTGTATTAATCAACCTCCCTGACAATAAAGAAGCAGTTCTTACCTCTTGTGTCCGTTTAGCTCTCCCTGGTTGAATTTCTTTCCCACAAAACTAGCTAGTTCTGAAAATCGCTCCCTCCCCCTTTTCTACTGAAGAATAAATATTTTAAATTTATTATCTTAGTTAATTGCTTCTAACACTTTTAAAAATTGATGATACAAACCTCATCTAAGTGGAGCAGAATAATTTATTCTAGTTAGATATATAAGGTCTTTCCACATCTCCTCTACCCCTTCCAACCAGCAATTTGCATATGTATATATGTGAATATATATAAATATGTACTTGATATATTGATATAACACATATAGCTTATTATATTTACATATTTGATGTATAGTATATTTAATACATTTTTTAATTCCCATTATATAGCCCCTATTTTCAGAGGGTTGCTTGTGATTGTCCAGCAAATACTGGACCTAAATAAGAAAGGTGAAGGATTTGGCTAAATGAATAAAATTCATGTCTAAAATATTTCAGGAGGACAAAAATAAAGTCTTGTTTCCTTCTAAAGGAAATTAATATTTTCTTTACTCATCCTGTCAAAGGCTGCAAGTGGTTTGAACTTCAAAGGTGAGAAGAGGACCTTTATAGGTTGTTGGTGGAATATTGACGCAATCAAAGCAGTATGGAGGTTCCTCAAAATGTTAAAAATAGACCTACCATGTGACTCAGAAATTCCACTCCTTGTTATTTATCCAAAAATGAAAAAAAAAATCACAAATTTAAAGGAGTATATACATTCCTGTATTCAGTGCAGCACTATTTACCATAGTCAGATATGGAAACAACCTAGTTGTCCAATAATAGTTGAGTAAAGTTGCCGTGGTATGTATTCTCAATTGCATTAACTTAGCTATTAAAAAAAAAAAAAGACCCCTTTTCATTTGCAACAATGTGGATGAAGCTGAAGGGAATTTTAATAAGTCAAGAGACAGACAAATGCTAGATGATTTCACTAAGATGTGAAATATAGAGAAATAAAACAAAGGAATAAACAAAACTTAATCAAAACAAACTCTAGAAATATGGCTGCTGAGTTGAAGTTATTAGAAGGAAAAAGGGATGGACCACTAAATCAGGTGCAATATTATAAATCAATGTTAATTTAAAAAAGGCAGCTTAAAAGTAAATAAATGTTGCATATTCCAAGGTTATTAAAAAAAGGAAAATGTGAAGGATTTCTATGCATCAACGACACTATTAAGATGAGCATAATTTCTAGAAATCTGTAGGAATCAAGAGAATTCTCAATTCCACTTCCATAAAATTAGGACCAATGTATATACAAATAAATACTTGAAAGATTTTTTTTTTTTGAAGACACTAGGTCTTGCTACGTTGCTCAGGGTTGTCTCGAACTTGTAGACTCAAGTGATCCCTAGCCTCAGCCTCCCAGGTACTGGGATTACAGATACGTACCACCATGCCCAGCTAAATACTTGAAAGATTAAAATCATCCATACCTTGAAATAATCATTCAAAGTCATTTCATCTCTAAAATTTATTATTATATTGAAATAAAGTATAATTTTTAAATACATAATGTTTTAATTTCTATTGTGTATTTTACTAGTAGTATTTTTGAACCAGATTGTCCTCTTTTATAAGGCCCATAAGTTTCTGTGTATTAGTCAACATAGGATTGTATTGCTTTTCTTCCCCAGAAATTAATTACTTCACTGTCATTTTAGTTTTTAATTGTTCTCTTCTTTGGGTGATCTTTGTTTAATATTTTTTCTTTTCCTTGATTTTGAAATCGTAAAATATTCATCCTTTTAGATGAATTTTCTCATGCTCCTGAAGAGAAAATTGAGTCATGTGTTCTCATTGTCATTCCCTGTGACGTTAATTTGATCTTTCACTTCTGGGACTTCTCCATACATGTCTATTTCCTAAGCTAGCAATATGGTGGTTTTAAGCTCTGGCACTATTTCTGTACATCTTTATAGCAGAGGGTGCATGGGCTTCTTTCCTTAGATGACACCTGACTCTTCACAGAAGAGTATATACTTCTTGCTGAGCACATTTTAAAAATTTCATTCCATATTAAAGTATTTGGTTTTTATTTTGATGTAGTTTCAATGTAGCAAGAATAAAAGTGCTTTTCCCTTCTCTCTTGAAGAATGAAGAACGGTGCTCAATAGCTCATGAAACTTGATAAAGAGAGGTATTCTAGTGAAGATGTGAATGTACATTTTATTCTGATTTGTCTGATGAATGGTGTCATAGATATCTAGCTAAGAAAATACATTCCTGTTTTAGACAAGACTAGTGAGTGATGAAGAATGAAGTGACTGAATCTTTATCCTGGTATATAGGGTAGGCATATTTTACTGTGCTGTGGACAGATCCCTAGAGGGAACTCTTACTCTTTGTTTTAAATTAAGATATGTAAAATTTTACTGTTTTGGTCCAACCTGGGTCCAGCATGAGGCACTAGATGCATTGTCTTTATTCCATTTGTAATTTCTGCAATTTGAAATTGATCTGTTTATTTTGTTTTGTGGTAGTTAATTTTATCTCTGCTTTTATCTGTAAGAATTTATTTCCAACTGTTTTCCAGAAAATTTTTCTTGACTTCCTATGATTTAATATTTTATTTGAAGAATTATTTTCCTTAAACATTTGTCTTTTAGCAAGTGTACAATACTCTATATAAAGCATTCACTGTAAGATTACTAGTGAAATATACTCATAGAACAATGGAACATTGAATCTAAAACACCACAAAACAAAAAATCAAAAGCTGATAGTATGTTTCATGGGGTTTTCTAGTTTTGTTCCTCCCCTCTGAATGTTATCAGGAGAGCAGAGCATGCCAATAGCCAAAGAAGTAAGAGAGAGAGGGGGGGAGAAGGGGAATGGCTAGCTTATTCTCAGTTATATCCTCAGTACCTTTAACATGCAGCAGAACTGGATGTTGGCTGTCTTCTGTGTGCCCTGTCACTCTCAACCTCCACATTGACCTGGAAACCCAGGAATCTGTACCTACCAGTTTGTAGGCCGCAACCAAGTATGTACACAAAAGTGGTGGCTCACAGTATTTTAGACATGTTTGTAAATTCTAGTAAAATATCAGCATTTAAATGTCAGGAGACACAGGTTCTTTTGAAGTCTGGGATGATTTGAAAACAGTGCCCTGGTGTTTCCTGGACAATATTTTGCTGGTGCCAAACAGAGGCTGGCTTCTTCAGATGATGTAAATTTTCCTGTCCCCTCTCAGTTTACCCTTCTTCTATCAGACACTGAGGTACTTTGGGTCATCCTACCACTTGTGTCTGCCCAGTTATTTTGGGGACATCTCACCCACTATATTTATTCATGTTACCTGCCATGTTCTGTGACTATTTGAGTTTGTCTTTCCAACTTTTTGTCTCTTCAGTTATCTGGATAATTGAATATATTATTTCATTGTATTATTGTAATATAATTCTTTGAAAATAGTTTGTTATGGCTATGTGATAGTAATCAGTTAATATTATATTAAAAGAGCTGTTAATGTCTGTGTGCAGAAGAAATAAGATTAAAAGTTCCAAGGAATTAAGTAGCTAAAATTCCAAAATATTCATTTTTCCATGGATTTTCTGAAACAAGAAGGTGCTATAGAAGAACCTTTTATATTACAGGCTGTAAACATGAATGTTCAGATGTATACAAAGGAGCTTGTTCTCCTTCCCTCTTCCTTAATTGCACCCTAAAAACTCCTTTCTCAGCTCTCTTGTCATGTGCCAGAGTGAGACTGGCAACAGGGTGCAATGCAGCTCTGGTCATGCATGACCACTGCTGCTTTACAGCTCAGAGTCCAGGTGATAAGGAGTCTTTGAAAAACACTTTGTGGATATTAATTGATTGAGAAGTTATTCTTCTTTACATCAAGCTTGACCGTATTGTGTTTGAGGGAAATTATAGTTTCAGTGAAGTAGTAAATTCTTAAACTAAGATGAAAATGGTTTTCTTTAATTTATGAAACTCTTTTTACTTTCTTCTTTTTTATTGTCTGTTTTCCGTTGTTCCCCAGTTTCTAGTCCTAAAATTAGTCCCCCCCCCCCACGCCCCAACTACTTCCAGAGTGGCCAGGATCTAAAACTTTCCTAAATCAGGTGGTTACTACTGAATTTTATGATAGACAGGACTCAAATTTTCTTTGTCCTGAACTTCATAGCATGTCACTTCTGTCACCAACAACTTTCTGGTACCAATAAATCATGAACTTAGCATCAACTGTGGCATGTTCCAGTTTCTCTTTGATGTGATACTTCCTGTTTTGGCAATTGTGAATTCATTTAAAATTTTCCCTTCCTTTAAACCCGTGGATTTAATTACAGAGTCTTCTATAAATGAAAGTTTCTCAATCTGGTGGTCATTTACCTTTCTTTTGGTAAAATTTTGCTTTTTTTTTTTTTTTAAATCGTGATGCAAAACTCAAGATGAAGAACTTAGAAGCACAGACGTAAAAAGATTATTCTACACAGGTGGTTATCTCTGTCATACGATTTCAGATTTTTCTATTTATGTCTGATCAAGTTTGAATCAGTAGAGCATGGTTTCCTTTGAGA
Organism: Uropsilus gracilis; assembly: GCA_004024945.1. NCBI lineage: Eukaryota > Metazoa > Chordata > Mammalia > Eulipotyphla > Talpidae > Uropsilus > Uropsilus gracilis. Next base: position 110,060 of record PVHY01002894.1, on the reverse strand, counting down.
TAATGGAGGCTTCCGCTAAAAAACTATACAAGTAATCATCTATTCTGGTGAAAACATTTTGGTCTGCTACGTAATACAGGGTTATTTAGTACAGTGTGTAAAAAGAATGAACCAAGGTCCCTCTGATCCAGAACCTGAAGAAATGCTTGTTTAAAAAAAAAAAAAAAAACCACAGATTTCTGGGCCTCATTTTAAGCTTCATTGAATCATAAATTTGCTACTATTTGTGAAAAATGTGCTTTTTACATATACTCTTAAACATTTTTTTTCTTTTTTAATTTTTTTGTGTTTCCTAAAGTTTTTTTGAGGTCTTCACTGTGCTCAACTGCCAGAAGAGCAGTATTAAAGTTGAAACTTGATTTTTGCTTGTCTTTCTATTTATTCCAGTCATTTCTGGCTTAAGTGTAAATGTTACAGTGTATTTCAGGTTAGCTTGAATTTTTAATAGTAGATAAAGCTGTGATGTTAAAGGTCTGTTTTGTTGAATTATGATGTTTTAGAAATTCTTGAAAACCAGGTTCAGTTATCTACAAGCAGAAGGTGCTATTAATATTAAATTCAGTATTTTGAATATACTATTGTTTGAACATTCTTATATTGAAATTTATGGCAGATTTAGAAGGCTTAGGAAGTGGTTAATATTGCAGTTACAGTCTTTAACATGCCTGGAAGCTAGAGTGTTAAACCTCCCTTCTGCAAATTGGTTTTCATTTGCAGGATTTCATGCACATTAGTGATGAAGCAGCAATATTTTTTAATAGTTTAAAATCATGGTTCAGTAGATATGCCATGTGTCTTTGGGTAACTCTTTAGTGTTTGACTCAGTTCTTATTTTGCTTTTTTTCACCTAAATAAGGGAACAGTAAAATATTTGAATGCTATCAACATATTTTGTTAGTCATTCTCATTATGAAAATTATTTTTTTTTCCTCTAAAACACTCGTTATTTTGGATAAAAATTAAGGTGAAAATACTTCTTTATAGATGTCTTGTAACCAAAATTCACCAGAAATACAGAGTTAAGAAAGAATCTTTATCTCGATGCAACAAAGGCAACAAAACAGCCTTGTGGACTGTGTATGCCAGGAAAGGCTTTAATTGGATCTGAGCTAGTCTGTGTAATTTAGGGGAGGACTTACAGAAAGATTAGTTTTGATTTGTATGTTCTGCTCTTTTGACAATTTTATCTATACAAAAAGAGGAACAGAGCAGTCTAAAGCTAATTGGTGAAGAAGTAGCGGTTAATACAGATTAGCTAGAATTGAGATGGTAGCTTTTTACTACGGTTTGTATGGTGTTTTTTTTTTTTTGTCTGTGTTTAAGATCATTTGTGTAGTCATCCTGTTTTTGTCCTGTTTCATATATATATATATATATATACACATATATATACATACATATATGTATGTTTGACATATATGTATGTATATACATACATATATGTATGTATGTTTATTTGTTCCCCCCCTCATATTCCTGTATGTTTGTGAATATGTACATATATACTTATAGGAAAGTTTCCCCTTTTTAAAAATCAGCTCATATATGTGAACAAGAAAAAAAAAGGAAATTTTTTTTAGTCAGAATGTGTTCTGTATCTTTTTTTTTAAAGTAAACACCATTTTTTTAAAAGTAAATACCGAACACCGTTTTTACATGATGTTCTGTGAAAATGTTTATATGAATATTATTTTGGGCAGTCTAAATTCATATTGATTTGGGATTACAAATCATCTAAAAGTAGCACTGATACATTTTATATTGATACTCATTTGCCTGTTTATTTCTTGAACCCTGACTAATGAGAAAATGGCAAAAGAGTAATTTAATTAAACTTAACAACATCTTTGCCCTTTAAGTAGGATTTACTTGATAAGATTAATGATGTGCCTGATAAATTTTTAATTTGAGAATTAATATGAAATTAGGTGGATAATACACATATGTTTAATTATTTTCTCATATTATAAATATGGCCTAGACCTCTTAATATTTTATTGTTTAGTTTAACTTCTAATCTAAAGTACACAATTATATTGATGATAGTGGAAATGAATTTTAGCGTGTGAAGGTTTTGAATCATATGTGAAACATGTTCTGACACTGGCTTTCAAAAATGACAAAGTACATTGCGTAGGCGATTTTACCAGTCTGGAAGAGACTGAGCTTTTTCAATGTACTTACTTGCATTCAAGTTGGAAGCAGCATAGTTGAACTCACAGATTTTAAGATGTTTTGTTTGATGCGGACACGTGTTTTCTGTTGACATTTATGCAAAACTTATATTGTACAAATGAGAACCCATTTGTAGTAAATTGGCATGGCTATAATTTTTCTTGCTACAAATGAATTATTCAATTAGTTGTTACTGTATGGTACAGTTTTAAAGATATTCCCCCTTAACCAGAAGTGCTAGTGGTTTCTCCTGTTAAGAGAGTATGTGGTACTGTGTTAATACTATAGATGTAGGGATTTTAATAAGCTATGTTTAAAGAAATTTTTACCATATGTATAAAATAGTAGAATATGCAAAGTGTTTTGTTAATATTTTGTCAAAGATACTAATTATCTAAAGGTGTGTCATCCTTTTATAACATTTTTTCCTTTTACCAATTTTGAAGTTTTTTTTTTAAGATTTTATAGAGCATGTTTTATTCTAGCATGGTTTAGAAGTTTTTTTCCCCTGGATGTTTAGTTTTAAAACATTTCTTTTACAAAAAATTCATTATTTATAATGCTATACAGAATTTTAGGGTTGATATGAATATTTGTATTAAATCACTGTTAAATTTCTTTTGTATGTGAGTTATAATATTTCTAGGATTTTCACAGTGAGGCTTGTGTGTATTTGTTAGTATGTATACATGTATATCTAGTGAATAATTGCATATTGAATATTTTTTTGAATTGATGATACCCATTAACCAGTTTATCACTGATGTTCTTTTACATAATCTTATGAATTATACATTATTTATGTCAGTGTCAGTATTTCATGTCTAACAGTACTCTTTTTCTCAGTCTTTCTTTAAAATTGGATTATTCAAAAACATCCCCTACCTCTTTTAGATATGAATGCTTTTCAAAATTTATTAGGGAAAAGTGGAAATTCTTTCAGTTTGTATTTTACTTGAAATGTTTCAGTACTTCTCATTTTTGTGTTTGAAAAATATTGTGTTTTGTGTTTTAAATTCTTTTTTCCCATTAGATTTTTCTTGCTGTATTATTTGAACTCTTTTTAGTTAAGGATAGCTATATCTACCAGTTTCTTTTTTTTAAAGTCATGTCCAGCATTTGGTGCTATACTCAGACTTGCCTTATTGCAAAATTTATAGTAACTATTGTTTAGACTTTTTGGGGGGTTTCTCTCTCTCTCTCTCTCTCTCTCTTTCTCTCTTTATTGGTCTATCCATTCCATATTTATTACTTATTCATAATAGATGATGCTTCCAAATGTAATTTGATTTTCTATTCTAAAAGAGATAGTATAGTATCTCTTTCTCAGTTGGGTTTGAATTTAGCTTTCTAAATTGGATCCACAGGTTTTATGGTTACCTCTGAAAGAAATAAAATTGCCTGGTATTATTTGTAGAATCAGTCTTTTTGTATATGTAGTCTTAAGATTTACTAACTGAATGCATTCAGGTTTGTTGTTTAGTGACATAAAATAATTGATTTATTTTTAACTTTGCAAAATGGCCTAAATTCTATAGTCATTATTTATTAGCCTCCAGTTATCTGCTTAACTTCAGATACCTTTTTAGAAGAAATGCAATGGTAGCTTGATTTCTTGTAGAAATTTTTCAATATATGTGAAGAATATAATCATACTCTCACTCAGAATATGCACGCATGCATGCTCACACACAGATCTTGTGGATAGGCAAATGGCAATAATGTTAGAGATGACATATGACTTCTCTTTTCTCACCTTTTTTTTTCTTTCTTTTTCTTTTTTTAAATAAAAAAAGGAATCAGAATGCATTACATTACTGATTTCATTTTTGACTTTAACAATCTGTACTCAACCTCTGGAGTAATCAGTTAAAGGTAGTAGCTTTTTACCCTTTCATTCCCCAACACATTTTGTTTCATATAATGTCATTGAACATTAGTTGCTGGGCATTTGGTTTTCTAGCCTAAAAGATTCATGTTTTTTGATAGTTACCTTTTAAAATTTCTAAAACCTATATACTTTTGAGTTATAAATGAAAATCCCATATTTAACCCTGCTTTCTGGACTCAGAAGCCCAATATCAGTTTCTTCAAACATGATGTAATTATATTTGGCTTATCATAGGGAAATTGCTAATTCTCATGAGATAGGAATATTATTAGTTTCATCTTTTTTTGTTGTTTGGAGTTGTCATTATAACAAGCTAAGGAGTGTTTTGGGACCTGGCATCAAGGATATGCATATTTAAATGGTAGAGGTTGTTGGATATCTTTTATTACCAAAATGAAGTATTTTAGTTGAGTGTTATACTTTGGGCAGTCTACAGATTATTAGGATAATACATGGGTATATAATTGAGAAATATTATTAAAGTCTTGATATATTAAGAATTTGACTTTTACTTATTTCATACCCATTGCATACACTTCAATATAAAATAAACATGCATTTAAACTAGCAAAACATTATGGCAGCCCACTGCTTCTAACAGAGGATGAAGGTCATAAATCCCTGTGCAGATAACAGGAGGTTACTGTATAGCCATTAGCATTAGTGCCACAAGTCCTTCACATGTGTTTTAATAGAATCATCACATGCAAATTTATCATAGTGATGTAAGTTCACATTGAAAGGTGAATATTAGGGTTCTCTCTCAGTAGCTATTGTTTTTTTCAAATCCTTTGTTATTTTTCAGCTTTACTCCAATGAACATGTGTTAACTTTGCAATTGGGGTAGGTGCTACCCAACATATGTTTTTTAAAGCTTTTGCTTCCTGAGATGACTTATACATTCATTTTTATGTGCTCTCATTTTATAAATTGTGTAAGACACCAGAATAAAGCTGATAATGTGAAGCAAAATATAGCATGTTATTTGAGCCATTTTTATGATTAATTGTTACTTTTCTATTTTAGTTGTTATAAAATTCCTTGCCAACTTTTCTCTGTGAAGTAGCTGGAATTGGCAATAGATCTCTTTTGTTCATTTCAGCACATTTTATGAATGGATATTTATTATGAAAAACATCAAGCATCTTCCTTTCACTAAGACAGCCTAAATGTTCCCAGTCTATTGAGTTGATGACATATAATGGTCTGTTTATTTAATCACTTTTTGCTTACTTAGCAGTTTGGTCCATCATGAAGTAAAGGCTGTCCCTGCCTTTATTTTTGAAAATAAAATTGTGAAATTTAAATGTGATTTATTCTACTTTGACCTATGATTTGAATTAACTTGGTTGTTTGCATTCATTTTCCAGAAAAGCATTTAATCCTTGTAAAGCAATAGTCTAATCAACCTCTTTGTTTTTCAAATTACTCTGGAGACACTCTTAAGCTGTCTAGACCATAAAGTTTTCTTTTATTAGAGCATGATATATAAAATTGATTTTGATAGCTCATTTTGAAAACTATGTATTTAAGAGAGTAACATTTTATTTCAAATAGAAATCTCAGCAGCTGATGTTATACAAACATTTCCCCATTTTATGATGACCTTTACTTGCAGATCTTCAGATGTGATTAGTGAGCTTTGAGAGAACAGAGGGTTTGTTTTCCAAGTGCTGTTCTTGAATTAGTTATGGGTGACTGTGACTATACTGATTTCCCTAGTGTACTACCACATCTCCTGTCTTCTACCGTGTTTCTTGAATGGGTATTATGTACTTTCAGGTGTAGCTGTTGGGAAAAGTCAGAACAGCGTTTCCCATAGCTGCCTTCCTCTTGCCGGAATACCACACCCCATTCTCTAGTCCTTTTGAATTGATTGGCAACACCTGTTTCAACTCAACTATATTCTCTTCATATTCCAGCCCTTCCTTTCCTATCCCTTATAACCCTATGTATCTTTCACTGTTAGCTTGAAATAATATTATTTAAATACATCCTTCCTGTGCACTATGATTTTCTTTTCTCTAGGGCACCATTTGAATTTCTATGTAGTATATGATCATGCAAAGGTCTTTGGTCTTTACATTTGTTCTTATGTGCCTGGATAAGTGGGCTGTATTTATCTCTATACATTTTTAAAATGATGCAGAATTCCTTAAAGTTTAGGCCCTTTATATATATTTTTTTATATTGAGTACAATTAGAAGTTTTATGTGATAATAAACTTTTCTGGTAGCTACACTTAACCAAATAGAGACAAAATTCACAGAATGTCACCTTTTATTCCTTACAGGAATACTTACAGGGCCTAAGGAGAGGCTCTATACAGTCATATGGGATAGTCATTCATATATATATATATTCGTATGTACATTTTTCTGGAGTTTGGGTCCACAGTTTTATATAGTCTTGTAAACAGTAGCTTTTACATGATTAAGAACATGTACTTTAAATGATTGCATTCTAAGTAAATTCTTAACGTTTATGTATGTGCTTGACAATGAGGAGACCCAGTGAGTATCATTAGGCAGTTCATTCAGAATCTCTGAGCAGTCAGAAGTTGTATGCCTTCTCCTTATTTTATGGGTTTTAGAACTTGGGAAAACTAGATCTTTCTTCTTCGGTTCAATTTTACCTTAAGTAATTTGGCTAGGGTCAGGGTCTGGAAACTTAAGATTTGAAGACTGACTGGATTCTGGTCCCAATTATTTTGCTGCTACTTTCATGCTTCTTTAGAATCTCTTTTGGGAGAGTGGACATTATTAGTTTTAAGTATGAGCAATAATATAGTTGAAGAAGTTTATCCAGGGTCATTGGCACTAGGCCTCCCTTTAGAAATAGGGATTATTCACTGGGGGCTTACAGGTGCTAGAAACTAGACTGTGGTCATCTCTGAATTTCTAGATTAGAGCTTTTGTTTGGATGCCTTCCTATGATCTAGCACAAGTTCTCTAGTATAGAGTCATAGGAATGGACAGAGTTTTAAGAGGATAATTTTTTTTTAATCAGTGGTAATGAGATGGGAGTTTTCAGCCAGCTGTTTAGATGAAATAAAACACAGAAAGATGAAGGACTCTATGAACAACTGTGTCAATAGATTAATGCTTTTCATTTCTAAGTGGAGGCAAAGTTCTACCATTTCTTTTCTTACCCTTGGTATGGGCCTTGTTTTTGTTTTTTCATTGAGTATAGTGGGTCATTACATGGGCTTATAAAGCTGAGTGTCGAAACTCCTTCTCTAAGAACCGAGGAGGCCTGATTTTGATCCTGATTCACTTAATCATTTACTACTTTCATTGTGTTGCTGGAAAGTTTGCATGGAATTGTGATAGAGCCTTAAGGAGTTTGTCTCCTTGAAAAGAAAGTGTGACTGGTTTTTAATTAACTGTGTGATGACTTAAAATTTGGCACTTGAGAAATTTTCAACTTCTTTTTTGTTTTGTAAAATAGCGGTGGTCTTTTGGCCTCATTCCACATTACCTAACCAGCAGAACCAAGTCAATTAAATCACTTGTGGGGAAAAAATACTCTATGTCAAAGTGTCTCCTAATTAGATGTATTAACTTTAATTTCCATGGCACATCATTAACCTTATATGAAATTCAGTGGCAATTTTGTCTAATAAAAAATTGTTTTCAGTCTTTATAGCACAAATAAAAGAGTACATTAAAGCCACTTGCTGTTAGTTAAGTTTGGAAATATACCAGAGCTCCACCATTTCTGACCCTGTGTCATTTCCAGAACCTCTTTTAGTTCCTTCAGAAATTCAAGTGGGTGCTGATAACTCCTGGCTTTCTAGTTTTGTGTTCACTGCCTATTCAGAGTCAATTCCACTTCACTTGTTTTTCTGAAACTCCATTTGTCCTAGGTTAGGGGTTGGCGAACTGTGGTTCTCTGCTGTTTTTATGAATATAGTTGTGTTGGAATACAGCCATCCACATTTGATTATGTATTATATCTGGTTGCTTTTGTACTACAGTGGTAAACTTGGATAGTTGTGGCAAAGACCATATGGTCCTCAGAACCTAGATTTTTACCATCTGCACTTTCCATTAAAAGATTGCTGACCCCATCTCTATAAGATCTTACAGGCCCGTAAGTGACAAACGTGCTGGCCTACTCTATGTTTCTGGTAGTGGAGACATGTCTCTTTACCTTTACCACAGCAGATGCAAATGGTTTCCTCTCTTTGGCTAACAAACTAAGCTCTTGCTTAGTTTGCTGTGTTCCTCACCTTGCAGCTTGTTCCTTTTGCTCAGGCTTAGCTGAGGTTTGGAAATGCTGTCTGCGGTTAGGCTGCTTTGTGTTACATCTTCCTCATAGTGAGCATGTATTATACTCTCACACTTGATTAAGACAAACAAGATTCTGCTGTCTTTGCTGACCTGTTTCATAGTGGAGCTGATTAGAAAGAAGCATGATCTTTGGTTTGTGATATTTCTCAGGCTGTAACATCTAGATGTAAAAAATAATGACTTTGGCATAAGCTCTTTTATTCGTAATGTCCTGCAAACAAATGTGCAAATTATCCCTGACACACTGCTTAGGAAGCTTATGCTCTGCGAAATGCTGCCTGTCATTACTTTTCATATTTATTCCTACCACAAAAAACCTTCGCTGTATTTTATTATAAATATTGCAAGCTAAACTTCCTGTGTTTTTTGAAAACAGATGTAGTATTTACAAGACTAAAGTCCTAAATTCCATGAAGGTTTTTGACATTTGCCTCTCCATTCTTCATTGAAACCATTCTTATGGGACCTTATTCCTTGTAAGCAAAAGAAAACTACATTGTGGCCAATTTAGAGTTTGTCACAACCTTCATCAGAGAACTGGCAGAAGAAAAATTTTGTCTGTATTAAAGGGAACAGCAGCAGTAGTGGCAGGTTTGCCATCAAAAACATTTGTGGATTATAATTCTTCCACTCTGTTAAAAAATGAGACATGAAAACTGGTTTCTCAAGAGGTTTATTCATTTTATCCTTCCGTACATGATCCCTACCTAGAAGTAGCTTGTATTGCAGGTAATTTTTTTTATATGTGCCCTGTTCTTACAAACTTAGTGCCATTGTGTGTTGGGTATTTTCTAGTAGAGATAGGACTTCATTGTTTGCGAAAAGGAGACAGGAATGGTGGCCACATTACAAGTCATGTCTAGGAGCTCCAGTGGCTCAATTGGTTAGCGCGCGGTACTTATACAAGTCATGTCTAGCTAAGCTGGGTGATGACAGACTGATATGTGCTCAGGTTTGAAGGCAAAGAACTGACCCCTACCCCTGGCCTTGTTCCTCACTGGTTAGATAGCCTTGTGCAAAGTGCCCTGCTTTTCTGAGCCTCACATTCCTTTGTGGTAACATGCAATCACTAAGGTATATATTGGTACTAATAAAAAGTCTTATCCAGAATCCACAGTATCCATGTTGAAGCTACTGAGATGTTAGTGAGTGGTTATGACCTCCAAATATATTACTTGTCCAAGGGAAAAGGAAACTGTAGATATTGAAGTGTTAGTCACATTTGATTAATCTAATTTTACAGTCAACATTCCAAACTTTCTTATAGCAAAGTACCTTTTTTTTTGTTTTTAGTAATTGATTGTAGATTTTCTTTTCATTACAGAGCAATGTAAAGTTTGCCCATCTAGGTGTTTTAAAAACTGATTCATAATGTCTTTTCCCTGTCAACTCTACAATTACCAGTTAGCAATAATGACTCAATTACAAACAAAAGCAAAAAACCAACACTTAATAGTGTTCTCAGTAGAAATCAATTACTGCAGCAGCATTTAAGGAGAAATAATGATACAGGTCTGAGTAAGAAAGCACTATTTCATTTGTTGAATAATTTAGTTATACATTTTAAGATATATTATGCTTTTCATTTACAATTTTTTGATGATATTATTAGAGAAGAAATAATACGGTTTGGTAGAAGACATTGTAGACTCCAAGAGGGCATAAGATCCTTCTTTTGCCTGCCTTTCAAAGTCTAGAATCTGAAGTAAAATATTTATAGTCATTCCCATACCTTCTCTCCCTTTTTTGTAACTACTCAAGAATCCAGTGACCAAATGATTTAACTTGATACAGCCATGCTTCTAACACTTAATCTAAAAGAAAGATATGAAAAGAGGACAGTCAAAGAGCTCAGAACTTTCTTCCTGGTTTTACAGTCCCTTCAAACAGTGCAGACGACCCTACTACCAAACGTTGAACCCTTCCTCTTTGGATTTTGGCTATTAGCTAGAGGAGAGATTGGTTCTCTCTTTCTAAAGTATTGGTTTCTTTCTTTGCATCACTGTCGTTTCCTTTTGCATTTAGAATGTGATGTATGTCAGAGGCTTTTGGTAGTATCTTGCTTGTGATTATCATAGTAAAGTTTCCCTTGAGTCACATGATTACTTTGAACAATTGGAAGAGCCATTTAGTGTTTTTTTTCACACCGATCAGATTTATGAAGGAAGTGCATATCATTCTCTAGATTTGTTCGAATTTATGAGATCTTATCATAGTTCATAAGGCAATTCCAAGAAATATAAGTAACTTGTAATTTATAGCTTTGGTATGTTAATCTTTGAAATCACAGTCTAGTTAGGTCATAGGAATTATGACTACACTTCTAAGTTGTTTACGTGAAACAACATGATAGATATGTCTTCCTTTGAATAGCAATAAAAAGAAGTGCTTATCAACTTAATTTATCACCAGTCATGTTCAAATTTAAAGCCCTTTACAGTTAAATAAAAGCTTGACCTAACAATTATGGTTACTGCAGGCTTGACAGCAGCGCTGTAGCTTAGTACAAAATACTATAGAAACCTCAATTGCCATAATAAAGGCTGGGTAGCTTATGTGAAAAGCTGTTACATCAGGTGAGTGTCTTAGATGTAGAAACAACTAAAGTAATCTTTCCAGTGAGAGATCTGTACTGTCTGTCAGGTCAAGAATTCTGCCCTCTAACATGGTGGAGCTGAAATCTCTGCCAGTATGCCTTCTCCCGTTACGTTTGCTCCAGGGTGACAGACTCGCAGTCCTGACATTTATCACAGGTTATGTGCACGCTCTCATTCCACAGTGAATTCCACAATGAAAAAAGAAAACGCTTTAAAAAGTGCCATCTGGAGAAAGATAGTTTAAAAACCATGTTGATGTGAATTTTCATGCACACATGAATCTAATCATTCCATTTTTTCGTGCTCATCATGTGCTGAGCAGCAGTATGAACCAGAGTACTGCAAGTCGGAGGAGTTCCTGTCTTACTAGCTTATACATTGCAATATTTCTTGACTGAATACCATTGTCATTGTTAGGAGCATTCTGTCCTCTGCATTGTTCATAGTTCAGTCAGGCGGGCCGGTAGGACTTCTCTCTTATTTCTGTGAGGGGCAAACTTTGTTCTGTTCAGGCTTTCATCTGATTGAATGGGACCTACCCATGAGGGTGGGCAATATGCTTTATTCAGTCCAGTGATTCATATGTTAAACCTGTCCACAAACATCCTCACAATTGTGGTCAGAACAATTTTTCAACAATTATCTGTGCACTCTTTAGCCAAGTCAAGTGGACACATAAAGTTAATTGTCTCAGAAAGACTGGTTTAGCATTAAATAAATCAGTCACTTCAGTTCATCATCTTAATAGGATGAAGGAGAGAAACCATATGATCATTTTAATGAATGTAGAAAAGAAACCATACCCACATCTGACAAAAACTCTCAGGAAGAACTCTGTCAGTAAAGTAAATATTAAAAACTTACTTAGTGGTAGCAGAGTTATTTTATTTAGAGCAAAGTGAAATTTTCACACTCACCAATTTTTGTATGCCATTTCATTGAAGACTACAGCCACTCTCATCAAGAAAAAAAAAGAAATATAAAAGACAAAAAAGAGAAAGAGAAAACTTTCCCTGTTGTAGTTAATGTGAATGTTTCTGAGTAATGTGTCTACACACACATCTGATTCTCCCTGTAGATCCAGATCTTTTTCAATAAAAATGGCGAGATAACTCAAAGTAAACTAACTTTGCCACAGCATTTAATGTTTGACAAAGGCACCAAAGAGATCCATTGGGGAAAATAATTTTCAGTATTTGTGAAAAAGTTAAACCATAAATCCCACACATACAATTGTTAACTCAAGATAGATGTATCCTAGACTTGAAAGAGAAAATAAAAATATACTACTCTTTGAAGAAAATGTAGATGAATATAGACAAAAGTTTAAGTCACAGAAAGCACTAATCATAAAAGTAAAAAAATTAATAAATTAGACTTCATTACATTTAAAGAATTGCTGACAATAGATTTTAATTATTAAAAAGACTCAAATGTGCACAAAACATGTGCAATTTTTGGGGGGTGGTAAAGGATTGATATCTGGAGAATAAATAATTCATAATAAATGACATATCACTAGAAAATGGGCCAAAAATTTAAGTCTTTGCAAAGGAAGATACACAACTTTGAAGTATGATTACTAAAGACTTGTGCATGTCTGTACAGTTCTTAGTAATTTTGTTTGTCACGCACAGTAGACTACAGCATTGTTCTAAGGACTGAAGGAGCAAGAAGGGTGTGTGGGGCATGGCAGGTTGCCCCTCTGTACCTGCATCACTCATTCTTTGATTTGTTGCTGCTGTCACTTCTCCAATAGCCAGCTGAGTCACTTTTGAGTTTCTTCTGTCTTTAATCTCTGGAAGTCTTTCAATATCTAAAGCAAACTAGAGCCCTTTTGGGACAGGGCAGATCTTTCCAGGCCAGAGTTCAGAATGATTGAGTTCATACTCATTATCAGTATCCCATAGCCGTTCAATTACTTTTTTGACAGTATGTTGTTTTTAGGAGTGCTGCTATTGAAACCAAAAATATCTGGGCTTAAATCTCAGTCTTACACTTACAGAACTCATACTGTAGCTGATTATTGATTCTGTTTCTGACTTTAATAAAGTAGGGATATTCCCCCCCAAAAATAATAATAAAGTAGGGATATTAATAATTTGTCTGAGGGATGTGAAGATTAAATGAGATAATACCTTTCAATGAGAAAATGCTTATATATAACATTTTGCCTAGAACACATAGTCAGCACACCCTAAGTGATGGGGTTTTACTTTTGTAAACATCAGTTTGAACTCTTTTAATTATGATATGTTAACACCTTAAAAAGAAGAAAAGCTATTGTTTTATATTGGTCCCTATCTTCTACTTAAGAATTTAGGAGACTGAACATAATTAAAAAAAAATACTGTGAACAACTTGCCACTGTACAAAGGAAGCCATGAGTACTATTGCTATTGGTAAGACAGTTTTTCATTCTGCTTCCTCTGTAGGAATTTTGCAGGCTGACCAGACAGGTCTTCTTAGAGCCATGACAAGTAAAATTTAAGTTGCTGCCAAGTAAAAATTAAGTTAGACTGTTTATAAAATAGTATAAACAATATAAAAGGAAAGGGGTAATTGAGTATTAATTATTAAAAAATCACAAATACACTTGTATTGAACTGCTGAAGTACAGGGTAAAATAAGGATTCTTTTATAAAAGTTAACATTCTGATAACTTTTGTAGCTCAATGCTATACTTTAATGTTACATTTTGATGTCTTATTCATTTTCAGACACTTAGTAATTTTATGTTTCTATGGTTCAGGTTGGCATATTTCTAACATTTTATTTTTGATTAGGCTTTATATTGGGTGTTCAGAAGTTTTCTATTGTTTTGGGGAAATTGAACATGTAACTTCTATTGGATTAGTCAGAAGTTAATTAGTAGTTTGAGGTTTCTTTCTTAATAATACAGAAACAGAAGTGAATGTATACATATATTACCTTTTCATACTGAAGTTTTTTTGTGCTGTGACTGACACTTAAAATCTTTTTTTTTTTTTAATTTATTTTGTTCTTTAGATCACAACCTCTGTGGCTTTTTGGTATACTTCCCCCTCCTTCCTCCCTCCGGTGCCCCCTCCATTCTCCCAAACTCCACTCTTTGTTGTTTACTAGTTGTGCTAAGTCCATTAGTCTCTTTCCTCTGGCACTGGGTGAGAAACTGTGTTGTTGGAACCAGGCGAGCCTTGCTGGTAGGTTTTCAGTCTTAAGTTTGCGTTGGGTGGCCAGTCTGTATTCATTTGTGATCTGTCCATGTTTTCTTGCTGCAGGCCGTCTTCTCCAATCCAATCTCCATTGCTTTGCTGCTTTTCCTTATGGCTCTGGTGTCAGGCTGGGGTCTCACCCCCAGCCAGTGTTGGTGAAGAAATTTCTCTGTGAATACAGGTGTCTGTGAACGGCCTTTGTAGATCACCTCCTCTGCCTCAGTTTGCAGTTTTGATGTGGGGCCGATTGCCTCATCTTTGGTCTTCCTCTTCTCTCCCAGTGTGGGGAGGGTGTGTTGCTCTCCTTGAAGGCATCTCCAAAATGAAGTCTGGGGTCTTCTTGGCCCTGTGAGTGCATAGGTGCACATGGTGACATCGTGTCTCTACAGTTGTTCCTCTTGTCTCGCATGCACTGGTTCTCTCGGGTGTCCATCTGCTGTGTCCATGTTAGGTTTGTGGGCTGGATTTTTGCATGGTTCCTTGCCCGTTCTATGTTGGAGTTTGTATAGCGCATGTTCTGATCCTCTGAAGTTTAGCTGGAGTGAGAGCGAAATGGAAGGGGCTCCCCCCCCTCCCCCCATGCCGATACCTGCCTAGATACATATATATTACATCATTTTTTAGCATTTATTATTCTTGTGACATCTAGCATGTCACTTAATTGTTTTTTGCCTTAGTTTGTCCAACTATGAATTATGGTTAAAATGCATGATTTACAAAATTAGTAACAAAATGTAATAGCAGTACTCATGTTTGAGTGGGAGTATAGGAATTACCACTGAGATGCTGAAATACTTACTTCCAGTACTGTGGTATGGTTTCATAAGGGAGTGTCACTGACAGAATATGTGTTGTCAGTTAAGTGAAAAAAATTTTATTTCCAACAAAATTATTTTTGTTTTTATTATCTAGTGTTAAATTTCTGACCACATTGTTAACACAAGGAAGTCCGATATAAATTCTGCTTTTCCTAAGGATTTAAAATTTTTGTCTAGTTAGCTTTTATTAGGTGATTTCCCGTGTTGAAAGAATACTGGTGAGTTTTGAGGTGTAGGTGACAAGTATTAAATAGGAGATAATGTTTATGATAATATATTTTTATGACAACATATTTTTTATGACAATGATATTTGGGTTTTTTCCCCAATTTTATATCTCTCTCCTGTGTTGACAATGATATTTGTTAAATAATGTTTTCATTTTTCCTGACTTATGTTCAAAATTCTGTATTATATATAGAATTTCAAAATTTATTTGAAAATTATTTAACAAGTTATTTTAGTTTCTCCCAAACCAGATGTACCATTAATAAGACTATCTAGAGCTTCCATTTTGGGAATTGTGTTAATGTATATATGGTTATTTTAATAAATTTTAATTATTATACTTTGTCCTTTTAAAAAGCTACGTTTCTTCACTAATAGTTTTTCCTACTTTGACATTAGTGTTTGAACTGTGAAAAAAATCCCCTCAAAATAAAATGAAATTGGATTAAAGGATTTTGCCTTCATTTACAAGGCAAGCTTTCTGTTGCATACCTATGAAGTGACTAGTTTTGTGTTCTGCCCTTCACGTTGTTATGCATGTTCTTATGTGAGTGTTTAGTGATTAAGAACCTGAAAATTTCAGAGGCTCAGAGGCTTGTAGTAAGGATATTGGATTTCGTGCTTCACTTGAATTTTTTTAGTTTATTTTTATTGATTGCTTATATATACATAGATACATTATATTACATCATTTTTTAGCATTTACTATTCTTGTGACATCTAGCAGGTCACTTAATTTGTTTTGCCTTAGTTTGTCCAGCTATGAATTATGGTTAAAATGCATGATTTACTTACTAAGACTCATTCCAAGGTACATGACAAACTTCTAATTGTGTTCCCTTGATCATTTTAAAAGAAATACCTGAAAGACTCAACAGTTGAATTAAATATATCTGATTGTCATAGGAGAAGAATTATGGGTTGCATACTTCATTCTGTTGGCTCTTACACATGACCTTATGGACTTTATGAGTAAATATTTATATTCATAAGACACTTGGATCTCTAAAGAGTCTGTAGATCTATATTTGATCTGATCTTGCCCAGCTTTATCATTTTTATAAAGTGTGACATGCCATGCATGGATTAAGAACAAAATGACTTCATCTGTCCCTCTATACTAAAGAGCTCAATTTCATGCTGTATTTTGCATGACATAGCAGGAGTGGATTGTTTAATATCTGTAACTCTGAACTTCCACAACCTTTCTATCAGGTAGTGAGATAAGTGTTGAGAGGTAGAAATTCTAAAAATAATTTCTACAAAATCTTTTCGTGACCCTTAGGGCAGGCTTTTAAAATTCATTCTTCTTTTGGCATAGTTTTTCTTTTTTCTGTTTGAACAGTATTCCCAGAGATCAGAAATACAGTTTCTAGTCCCATGCCTAAAATTGCTTTATAATTGCCTTATTTTATCAGGAAGACATATCCTGGCATGATGAAACCTGAAAATGTTCAGGAGAAATTACTCTGAACCTTTTGAAGTTAGGGGGTTCAAAGGAATTGCATTATGGAAAATTGTTATCTTGATTTGATAACATGGTGTGATATGCATGAAAAGCCAAAATAATGAGACACAGATATTTGTTCTCAACAGTGTTTCAATTTGGTTATGTGTCATAGAGGAAGTGATGGAAAATATGATGCACATTTAAATTAAAAACCATTTAAAGTGTATTGACTATGGTTTGGTTTTGGGTTTCTCACAGTAGAGTAAGAGTATGTAATTATTCTAGATTATAATCTAGCATAGATTATGGCAAAGGTTGTATACTTGTTACTTGTGTGACCTTTATCAAGTTAGCTTATTCTAAATTTTGTTTCCACATAGGTTTTTTTTTAAAAAGGGCTGTTTATTGAAAAGAATATTTTTAAATCCATTAGACACCTAGAATATACTTCTCAATAAGATAGATTTAAAATGGAGTGGTAGGAGATCAGATACTGCAAACGTATCTCAAACAGTTCCTAATAATGATTTGTTAGAAGACATTCAGTTCTTGAACCCATGAAATAAAGCCTGCTTTGTCAACTAATACTTGACAAAGGAGTGAAAAACTTACAATGGAACAAGGACAACCTCTTCAATAAATGGTGTTGGGAAAACTGAATCAAGACATGCGAAAAAATGAACCAAGATGCCACCCTCACACCATGTACAAAAAGCAACCCAAAATGGATAAAAGACTTGGACGTAAGACCTGAAACCATAAAATGCATAGAGGAAAACTTGGGCAAAACCCTTCATGAGTTACAATTCAGAAATCCATTTTTGGACCCATCTATAGTGGCAAAAAATAAAGGAAAACATAAACAGATGGGACTACATCAAACTAAAAAGGTTCTGTGTACAGCAAAAGAGAAAAGAAAAAACATAAAGAATCCCAGCCGAGCAGGAAAAAATTTTTGCCCTCCATACAAGTGATAAGGGACTGATAACAAAGATACACAAAGAACTCACACAACTTAACAAAAACAAAGCAAAAAACCTAGTTAAAAAATGGGGAGAAGAACTAAAAAAATACCTCTAAAAAGGAAGTACAAATGACCAACAGGCATATGAAAAATTGCTCAATATCACTAGCAGTTAGGGAAATGCAATCAAAACCACAATGAGGTACCACCTTACACCAGTAAGAATGGCCCACATCCAAAAAATAGGCAACAACAAGTGCTGGCATGAATGTGGAGAAAAAGGAACACTTTTACACTGCTGGTGGGAATGTAAACTGGTTCAGCCACTATGGAAAGCTGTTTGGAGAACCCTCAAACTCATGAGTATGGAACTACCATTAGACCCAACAGTAGCTCTTCTGGGAATCTACCCAAAGGAGACCTCAATGTGGGTACAAAGGGACACCTGTGCTCGGATGTTTACTGCAACACTATTTATAATTGCAAGGGCATGAAAACAACCCAAATGCCCCAAGACAGATGACTGGATGAAAAAGATGTGGTATATATACACAATGGAATATTATGAATCAATTAAAAATGGCAAATTTGACCATTTTATGATAACATGGATGTACCTAGAAGAAATCATATTGGCAGAAACAAGTCAGAAAGAAATCAAATGGTTTCACTAGTATATGGACAACCAAACGAAAGTACACAACTGGGGGGGGGGAACCCCAGGGTGAAATATATGTATGTATAATTACATTATTAATTAAAAAAAGAAGAAATTCAGTTCTGCTATCATACTTTTTTACTATGACTGTAAAATTTTTGTTAGGCTTTATGGAACTTTTAAAGCTATTTCCTTCATGTTTATAAGAAGAAAACATTCAAAAATCTTCTCTGGGTGTGTTTTTTGGAACCCAAAGGAGTCTTTCAAATGCTTTGTTCATCTGACAAAGTCAGGATTCTGGAAGCTCTTGGGATGGGTTTTGGGGGAAATGTGATGTTTAGGCTTCTTGTAGATCCTGGTTTGTTAAAAGATATTAGAACAAAAGAAATGTCCTTGCACCTTTATACACTGACTTTGTTTAACATTGATCTTAGAATTGTATCTCATCCTCTCTCCCCTCCCCCACACCTGTCAGTGTAACATGTTTATATACTTTTCATGTACTCTGGTGAAATAACATATTGTTTGTCTTTTGACTGTTAGGTGAAATGTAATCCAGGAAATCAAAGTGGGGTCCAGATACCATTTTTCACCGTAACTAGATCTAAATATTTTAAAACTCCATTACCTGTATTAAAACAATCCTTATAAATTAAAAAAATTAAGTTATGATCAACAATTTTCATAATTTAAAATTATAATATTGTCTTCCAAAATTATGTGTGAGTACGTGCACAGATTTAAAATGGTGTACTAAGTGCACAGGTGAAACAAATCAGTGTTAAATTTACATATGACTAGAGGTGAAATTTTATCTGGGTCTACCAAGATTGGTGTCTACTGTGTTCCATGGAACTTGTAGGTGATGGTACATTTTCTGTTCTACCATTACACTAGTCTCTTGCAATTTTTGTTTTAAGTGTTTGGTTAGCTGCTTGAAGAAATACTTGACTCTACCATGTCTGGAAATTCTGTAAAATACAAGTATTAGCGTGCAGAGGGAATCTTTCAAAAATTGGTTTAAAACAGCAGAGTCAATGATTTTAGTTTTTTGTTGAGAAGAAAATCAAGGTGCTCATAGTCATTATTTCATTTAAAGAGCCCAATTGATCAAGTATATTTATACAGTTTTTGATTTTTCAACTCCTGTGAGAATGCCAGGAAAACATTTTTCATGTGGAGAAGCTAATTCAGCTAATAGGTACAACTATAATCAGTTTAAAGTTCAGCAAGCAGAAGGGGAATGGGAGCCTGCTTATTAGTCTTATGAAGTGTAGTCATATCTATCAATCTGGTAGAATGGTAGAGAAAGTCTTGAGATTCCTGGAAGCCTGCACATTTAATATGGGTTAATATAGTGGTAGTTTCCCAAAGAGTTGGACATTTCTTTCCTCAGTTTGGTATAATACAGTGGAAACCTGCTTTATTTATGTTGCATATGTAGATAATTGATGAAGAGGAGGATTAGGAGTACTAATGAGTTCATAGCATAGTTTCTTTTAATGCTAACAAGTTACCAGAAGGCAATTCTTTATTACACATGTAGAGGAAGAGGAATATTTAGGGTTTGGTAATAAATGAGTTGAAATGGACAAAGGGATTAAAGAATATGAAGGAAATCAGAGAGATACAAGTATAAATAATCGATTAGATCCATGTGGTCAAACATTCTAGTTATGAAGGACTTATAATGGCCTTATAAGTACTTACTCTATAGTCAAGATTTCCCTTGATGCTCTTCCCTTAGAATTGTTACAGTATTTTAAAGTGAAGCATTTGTTCTTACCTAGTACTGAGTTATTTTACTATACATGGTAGTTTAATGATTTAGAATAAAACTACATTTGAGGTCTAGTTACTGACTGTATTTGAGGTCTAGTTAGTAATTATCATTAATCACACTCTTGGTTATATAACAGGTTGCTATGCCTAGTACTTAGCACTGTCTCTGTTCATGTTTAATGTAGAAATAGTGAATAATTGTATCTAATTACATTAATAACACATTTTTCTTATTTCTTATTGGTGCTGGTAAGGAAAGTAGGTCAGACAACAATAAAATGGAGTATATCTCTTGATTTTTATTTTTATTTATGAAAAGCTCTTTCAAAGGGCTACATTTAATAAACTGCTGACTTCTCAAAGCCAATGAGTGATTGACATTTTTACATTTCATGTAAAAATATTTTTTACATATTTTTCATCTCCATAACATATATTTGGAGATGAAAGACTTTTGCAGTGTGTTATATGTGAAATTAATGCATATTTTTCACGGTATTTCTGTCTGTTGTAACAGTTTGGTTGTGCCTTGAATATAAATTACTGAATTATAAATTCAAGGGCAATATTTTTTATGGGGGGGTTAATTTTGATAAAAAATATCAGGTGGTAAAAACCATCTTATTTAGTTATTCATTTGATATTTCTCAAGGGAATGGAAATTAATGGTATTTGTGTTTTTAAAAATCTCATTTTTATTTTTAGGTACTGTTGTATTGGTGATTACTGAGTACAGTTATCTTACAGTGTTCTTAGGTTTATAGATGCATGTGTCAGCAGAAGACTGCAAAATATGCTTCATTTGGATACTTGTTATTCTTCAAAACAAGAGTTCTCCAACATTGACTTTTTCCTTCATTTTGATTTTCCTGTTCAGAAAATCAGGTTCATCCTTTGTATTGGAACTTTTTTATAATTGTTGGTAAATTAAAGATTTATAAGACAGTAATTCGGTTTAGATTTTAAGCACTTATTTATCCTCTCAGCTATGATATACTACAGTTGACATTCATTGAAATGTTGTGTGTAAATGAGAACTTTTGTATATAGTTACTCTTTATCCCTGCGATTCAAATGGATATTATCTCACATCTTTGAAAAATAACACACATAGAGTCATCTAGCACCAAGTTTGTATGTTAAAAAGAGGGCTTTTGGGTAGGTACAGTGAAAAGGTCACATGAATTAAGCCCTGTTCCCCATCTTACTCTAATCATATCTTTGGCATATGGAAGGATTCATTCATGCTATGGGCATTTCCCTTCATACTAGCCTTCACTTCTACTAGCCTTCAGTTTCAATTGTTTCTTCAAGATGTGAAGGCATGGAATTGAGTCTCAAATAACACATTCCTCAACTAGGAGCATGTGCCCTGCACAGATCCCACCTGTGGCAATAGCTCAGTTCTTTTATATTATTATCCCTCAGTCTGTCACCAGCGCATGATTCGTCAAAACCACATCGTACTACTTCTTGACTCTTATACTATTTGTTAGACATGGTAGTCTGATTCCCATTTCCTCAGCTGCTTTAACTTTCCAGTAAGGTGAAATTTAACAGCATAAGGAACCCCTATATTGTTGTGGCCAGACCAGAGTAAGGCTATTTGTGTATGATATAGTCTATTATTTTTATATTTTAAATTTCTTAAAATTCAATTTAATTTTTTTTCTTGATGGCACACACACACACACACACACATATCATCATTGTCTACCCCGGTATTCTATTATTTTTAAATAGGTGCTTACATAACTTTTATAGTATTTTAAATGTCTTACAAATGTAACAAGTTTAATCTCTGTATTGGTTCTATCAGGTGGCTATCATTGTCACACCTAGTTTTTTAAATGAGAAAACTGAAGTACAGAGTTTAACATTTATATAGTTAGTCATTGGCGAAGGTGGGGTTTGATCCAGTGTTTTTGTTTTTTGAGATTAGCTCTCACTGTGTTGCCCAGGGTAGTCTCTAACACACAGACTCAGTGATTCCTAGCCTCACCCTCCCGAGTAGCTGGGATTATAGGCATGGGCCACTACTCCCGGCTGATCCAGATTTCGAAGTACTGTATTTACTATATTATTCTGCATCATGAACCATAGTGTTCCTCAATAAATTTTTGCCATGTTTTCTTTTTAGCATCTTCTAAGTGTCTTATAATCCTAAATTGAACCCGAAGGAATAATTTTGAATAAAGAGATAGTTTGCTTATTATCCACTGATACCGTGGGTTAGAAGTTACCTTCTTAAATTTGTTTTTTTCTCTAAAAATTTAACGATTGCATTTCTGATTGATTTAATATCTCAGTTTTATATATGTTAAAATCAACGTATGTCAGCTTCTTTCTATATTCCCAGTGTATTAGTCTATTAAGGCTGCTATCTCTTCTGCCTGAAGAGATCCTATTAATTTACCCATCTTCATTGTAGCTTTGCCCTTGGAGAAATTTTCCTTGATTTCATCTGTTTCTGTTATTTTCGGTTCAGGTTGACAGCATTTATAAAATCTCAGAAACTGTGGGTCTTATATGCAGTTCATGGACATATAAGTATTCAGATGAGAGTGTATGCTGCACATCTCTTCTGAATAACCATATCTCCATTCTTGACTTTCACTGAAAAGGTTGACTTAGTCCATGAATCATGTGCTTGGTTTCTAGCAAATATTTGTTGAGAAAACCTACTGGCTCAGTGTCTGGAGCACAACACGTCAGTATACTGAGAATATTCGAAGGAACCCTTTTACTTAACATTTACACTTCCTTTCCAATCTGAAAATAAACACTAAAGAAAACCTTTTATATTTTCCTTGGAAATCTCAGCTGCACATGTAAGTTCATAACTTGCAAGTTCAACCCTCTTGCCCAACAGAAGTTCTGCCACTTCATAACAGGGATCATCTTTCTTCCAGTTTCCAGTAGCCTAATTTCCGTCTCAGACCTTGCTGGAAGCACCGTTAGCAAAGTTCATATGTCTAGAAGTATCCTATTTATGATTGTATATGTATTGTTTATAGCTGTAGAAATTTTCTTTTGTCTTCTGTTTTCCAAAACCACTTCCATAGTTTTTGTCTATATTGTACTTCCCAGTACTCAAAGTTTATATTTGTGTGCCTGGACAGTATTAGTTTCTTAGGACAATTAGAAAGCACCACATTTGGGTGGCTAAAATCAACAGAAATCTAATGTCTCAGTTCTAGAGGCCAGAATTCTGAAATTAAGATACCAGTAGGTCTCTTCTCCCTTTGTGATCCTTCCTTTCATCTTCCTGGTGGTGGAAGTTAATTATTGGTTGCCCTTGCCTTGTAGATGTGTTACTCCTTGTGCCTTCACCTTCATATTGCTTTCTCTCTTGTGTGCTTGTGTCTGTCTGTCTGTCTCTGTCTCTCTCTTTCTTTCCCCTGATAAGGACACCAATCAGTCTTACTAGATTAAAGGGCCCACACTAGACCAGTATGGTCTTCGGTAAGTAATCACTTCTACCATGTCTGTATTTTCAAACAACATCACACTTGATAAAATGGGGGGTTAGCACCTAAACTTACCTTTTGAGAAGGGCACAATTCAAT
The DNA here is from genome assembly GCA_004024945.1 of Uropsilus gracilis. Classification (NCBI taxonomy): domain Eukaryota; kingdom Metazoa; phylum Chordata; class Mammalia; order Eulipotyphla; family Talpidae; genus Uropsilus; species Uropsilus gracilis. Next base: position 86,439 of record PVHY01002894.1, on the reverse strand, counting down.
CAAACAACCGCATAACAACCATAACAGACAGTTAACTATAACAAGCCACATCAAATGATATTAGCTTGATGTTATTTTAAGATATTCTCTCCAGAATTCTTTCCTAATTACCACTTAATTGTTATAAGTAGACCAAGAATCAGAATAATTTTACACATTTTTGTATACCTTGAAAGCCGTCCTTACCAGACATTTGTACTTGAAAGCATTTCTATTTTTCATAATTAGCCATTCTGTGTGTCACAAAGAAAATGTGAACGTAATAGTTTAGTTGTTCTGTGAAGTGTTAATTTCTCATTTTATTAATCATATGGCTATATGAAATTACCAATTTTGTGATTCAAATAACTTCCTTAGTATTTTCTTAGAGAGTGGCTGATTTTTAAATTAGATTACTGGTTTTCAATATAAATAATGGAGAGCATTAATTTTATTTACTGGGAGACAGGAGCAAATAACTTGGATTGTGTAATAAGTAATAAATCTTTTAATAATCAAATATGGAGGAATCCAATGCAACAAATTTCTAAAAGTTCTCTTTAAATTTTGAAGTAATATTCATTTAATGTCATTCATACTGGTAACATGATTTCATATCAAAAACAGTTTGTTTGAAAACCTCGTATTTCTTTATGTACCTATGTTTGCTGTGCATTTATTTTGAAATGGGACTGGTATTATCTTCTGTTCCTATTAGTAATGTAGTGCATTCCTTTACATGATGTCATTAAATTTTAGAGGTTTAGATGAGTAGTAGTATTTGTCAGTACTAACAAGAGTAGATTTCTTTCTGTCGTAGTGAAGTTTACTGTTTTCACTCTCACATTGTTCCTTTCAGAAGTTAAGGCATTTCTGAGTACTGAAATGTAAAGAACCACTCAGCAGTTATACTTATAATGGATCAAGCAGTCAACTGAGTTGTAGCTCTTGTTGCATGTTTACAAAATTCATTAATTCTGGGAGAGTGTAATGGAAAATTAAAATGTGTGAGCCAGAATTCTACAACAAAAGAACATGATACTTATATTATTTACTAGTTTTCTTCATGAAATAAATACTTAATGGTAACATTAAAAAAATATGAAAGTTACTGCTGAGTCAGACTTATATATTTCTTCCTTTACTAAGAAGATTGCATCTGAAACCAAATATCTTTAATTTTCTCAGGATTCTCATTTTCACTATTTTATGAAATAGGGAGTTTCCTATTTCATAAATTTCCTAAATTTGTCAAGTATAGCCAGACAACTTAGAACTTTTTCTGTATTTAACTAATGATAGAATGTAGTTGTGTAAATAAATAATAGTACTGCATTCAGAGAACCAGTTGGTACAACTTACATTTAGCTTTTAGGATAAATGTTCTTTGGATAGCAGATGGATGAGCTAGAAAGCATTGTGGTAGGAGCAGATGTACTGAGGGAAGAGAATGGTGTGTTTAGGCTCCAGTGACTAAGTTCATCATGGTTGAAGATGAATAGGAGGGAAATCTAGAAATTTCATCAGTGGAGGCAAATCTTAAATTACAGCACCAGGAATTGAGATGTCATTCTAAAGGCAGAGCAGGGTGACCACACCTTACTGAATTAAGAAATGAAAGTTCACATACTATTTGAACAAGATTAATATGATAGTTACAAAGATTAATTGGTGGTAAGTAAAGACTGAGGGCAGGGAAATTAGCTAACTTTGTTATGGTAGGATTCATTATCTGAAAGTGAAGTGGGAAGAATCCTGTTTGTAGGAATATGTGCAAGAGACATTTTAAGTAATACTAATCATAGGTGATGGTTGATAGTTGAGAAATGTTGATTTTTGACTGTGGAATGGAATTGTATCATTGATTACAGCAGAATATGTGTTGGCAGTTGAAGTTGTTGGTTTTAGGTATGTTGAGTGTAAGTTGTGTCTTGAATTTTCAAATCATAATTCTATGTTAAAAAGATTTGAACTCTGTAGAGGGAAGCTGTAGATTATTCAGACTTTGAAATTAATTTCCGTGGAAATGGAACTGTATTACTGAGATACTGAGAAACTGCTATTTCAAGCCCACTATTGAATCAACCAGTCTGTTGTGTTAGGGATTATCAAGGAGTATTAGTTACATATTTGAGACGACTTTTGCACTGCTGTTTGGATGATATCTACCTACTTACATAGTTGGCATAGAAACAGTTTGACCTGTATGAGGCTTTTATAGGAACTTGTTTGATAAGATATGACTGTTGTCTATATATTCTTGAGACCAAGTCTTCTAGGATTCAAATAGTCTTTTCTTTGAACTTATAACCATAATACTATTAATTTTTTTTAGTAGATATGTTTGTGATGCTGATGTAGGTATTTTATGTGATGATGTAGGAAAGACTGTTCATTTGTTCCTAATTGTAAGTTACTTTGTGATGTATATTTGTTAATAATCATAAATTTCATTAAAATATATCTTGGAGAAAATTTATCTCAACCCATTGGTTAAATTCTTCTAATGACACATTCTTTGCCATCCTAGGTTTTTAGCTTTATAGATCTTTCAACATTCAGTGTATTGCTATATCCTTGTATCCCTTACATGCAACTTTCAAGTGTGTGCTCTTTGCTTTGAGTTATTCTCAGTACACAGGTCCTTAAGAATTTTGTAGTAGAGTTTAACATCTTTGTCATTTACAAATGTGAATAAATAGGTTATTACCTCTATTCAGAAGAAAATGGAATTTATTACTGCCTGAATGTTTGAAAATGTGAACATCCTCAATTATGTAGTGACTAAATATTAACGTAAATTATATTCAAAGTCTGACTCAGTGTGACTTTATGTAACTATCGAAATCTTTAAAACACTTCAACCTCATTGTATTTCAGTGCACCTGCAGAAAAGACATGGTGAAAATTTCAATGGATATCTTTGTGAGAAAATTTCAGCCAGACAGATACCACCTTTGGAAGCAAGGAAAGGATATATACACCATTGATCACACAAAACCTACGCCAGAATCCACCCCTGAAGTGAAAGCATGGCTGCAGAGGAGGAGGAAAGTAAGAAAAGTATCTAAGAGGTAATATACTCCCCCTTTTCAACACAACTCCCTTCTTGTACTTACTCAGTTAAAGAGGGTCATTGAGCATGATGTTCTTGAAAGACTACTTAATAGCTTTTTTGGTATTTAGTTATCATGGTTAATATTACTGAAAATTTAAGGCAGGATATTTTAAATTCTTGAAAAGTGTATAAATGCATAGAATTTTGGGAAAGATCTAAATTGTCTTTTATAATATTCCTGAAACTACTGTATATGGCAGATAGAGCAAATAAATCACTTTTTAGACCCCTTACACTAATGTGATTGAAAGTTGTATTGGTACGTTTATATAGCTCCGTATTTTATTAACTTCAATAGTATAATTTCTGCTTTTTTCGTTTTGCTATTCATTTTTTTCTTCTAGCAGTTTTCTTCATTTGTCAAACATCAGATATTTTCTCATCAGAATGTTTATATATATTTTGCTGCATTTTATGCTCAGTTTTATTCTTTTATAAGCTGTAAAACAGAGCATGTGGTGTTTTTGTAACATGGTTGTCTCTGTGAACTTCATTTTACTTTCTATATTTTGTGGTCAGGAGCATCTTAGAAGCTTTTTTATCCTCTTGTGAGCATCTTGCTGTTTTATTGACTAGGGTGTCTGTTATGTTTTACAGGTCCTCAGACAATCCTTTCAGGTTCTTACATTTTTTTTGATTTATATTATATTTTTACAGTCCAATATTATCATTGTTTTTCTTTCAGATTGTAAAAATATTATTTGTACATTGGAGAAAATTGTAATATAAGAAAAAGAATAATGAAGGAATTCCAAATCACTGATAATCTCACCATCCAGAATTAACCAGTGATAACATTTTGTACATATCCTTTACATATATATATATATACATACATATATATACATACATATATATGTATATAAGATATCTTTCTAAAATTGGGGCCATCTTTTTAACACCTTGATGACTGGTATTGTGTTTTTTAAAAAAATTTATTATTTTTAAAAAAATATTTATTTTGTTCTTTAGATTACAACCTCTGTAAGTGGTTTTTGGGATACTTCCCTTTCCCTCCTCCCTCTGGTGCCCCTTCCATTCTCTCAAACCCCACTCTTTGTTGTTTACTAGTTGTGCTAAGTCCATTAGTCTTTTTTTCTTGTGGCAGTGTCCTTTCACTGGGTGAAGGACTGTTGTTGGAATCAGGCGAGCCTTGCTGGTAGGTTTTCCGTCTTAAGTTTGCGTTGGGTGGCCAGTCTGTATTCATTTGTGATCTGTCCATGTTTTCTTGCTACAGGCCGTCTTCTCCAATCCCATCTCCGCTGCTTTGTTGCTTTTCCTTATGGCTCTGGTGTCAGATTTAGGGGGTCTCGCCCCCAGCCAGTGTTGGTGAAGAAATTTCTCTGTGAATACAGGTGTCTGTGAACGGCCTTTGTAGAACATCTCCTTTGCCTCAGTTTGCAGTTTTGATGTGGGGCCAATTACCCCAACTTTGGTCATCCTCTCCTCTCCCGTAGTGTGGGAAGGGGTGTTGCTCTCCTACAAGGCATCTCCAAAAAGAGGTCCCGGTGAGCACATAAGTGCACATCATGACATCGTGTCTCTACAGTTGTTCCTCTTATCTCGCACGCACTGGTTCTCTCAGTTGTCCATCTGCTGTGTAGAGCTCAGGGTTGTGGCTGAATTTTTGCATGATCTCTCACCCGTTCTATGATGGGATTTGTGTTGCACATGTATTTGCTTCTCTTTAAGTTTAGCTGGAGTGAGAGTGAAATGGAAGGGGCTCCTCCCCTGTCTCCCCACCTGCACTCCGGTACCTCCTAGCGCAGGGGCGGGGCCTGGATGCCTGAGCCTGCGCCCTTCCATGCTCCCCTTGGGCTAGGAGCAAAGGGGCCACCATAACCCCCACCCTGTCCCCCCTCCAGGGCTCACCCAGCTCAGGGGGCTTACCCAGGGACCTTCACCCCCTTTATCCCCGCTGGCAAGGGAGCTCCGACAACTTGGGGCCTTGGCGCGCAGGCTGCCCTCTGGTGGCTCCCTGCTGGTGGGCGGGACTCTGGTATTGTGTTTTTTAATGTCATTAAATTATTTACTACAGCATAAATGTTTAATGCCTGCATGTATTAAGGTAATCCCTTGTTTGGGGCCTTTAACTTATTATTATTATTATTTCTTGCTGTTAGCTAAGTAACACTGTTTTAAAATCTTTGCCTGCATTTCTGATGCTTATTTTGTAATTCCTATTATTCCTGACATTTTTTCTGCTATTTTAGAATGACAGTGAGCAGAAGAATCATAAGAGCGTGGAGCTAAACTTCTACATTTTGTAGGATACATTCCTGAGGCACAGCTAAAACACCATTATTCTTATTTATCTCTGTATTTTACAGCAGAGATTTTCAAATTGTTAGTGTTCAAATCAAGCTGATAGGTTAGGAATAACATTTTAAAAATAGGAAGTTAGACTAAAATTTATTATAGTTTGTGGTAAGAGTAAGTTCCATGTTGTAAAGTTACCTATACCACATTGCTTCATGATGTATTGAGAGTATGAGTGTTTGTGCATGTGTATTGTGTCACCATCTAAAATATGTAGTGTACAATGGACTCTATTAAAAAATGTATGGGAAACAGTGATTTAAAGAGAATCAGTGTTTTTGATAAATGTTTTAATCCATGTTACCAAAAAAGCTAGCAGAAGGAGGAGGCAGTAGCCAGTCTTTTTTTTTTTTTTTTGAGACTAGGTCTCACTATTTTTGCCTGTGGAACCACAGGCTCACGTTGCCCAGGGTACCACAGACTCAAGCAATTCCCAGCCTCAGCTTCCCAGGTAGCTGGGATTACAGGCGTGCACCACCACACCCAGCTATATTTTTTTGGAACTAGGTCTCTCAACGTGCCCCCGGTGGGACTTGAACCACGATCCCTGGCCCTGGCCGCGGTTTCCTAGGCTGCGGCTTACAGGCATGCGCCACCATGTAGTCAGGCTTACAGGCATGCGCCACCATGTAGCCCAGTAGTCAGTCTTAAGAAGAAACTTCAGTAAAATATCTTGAGACCCGTACTTTAATGAACACTAATTAGGTTTATGATCTGATCACCTACTTCATAACTACAGTGGTTTCTTTTGGGTTGACAGAGCACATAGATCTATGACATTTAACAAATTTGAAATGCCTTCATTTGGTCAAAAAAAATTAATGAAGTTAACTCACCCAGTTATCAAGCCCATGTTAGGGTCTTGTTTGTTTTACTTAGCTTTTTGACCTGCTCATAGAGTTGCCTAATCCCCCTTAAGAAAAATTCTGCTTAGGGAATTCTAATGAAGGGAATGATTCATTGGAACCTCAAAGAGATATCAACCATCTTATTTTATGTGTACTATGCTTTTCCTAATGTAGGGGTTTTCCACATGGGTCATAGTTCTCTATAAAAGTGATAAAGGTAATGATGGTAGTGGTAATGTTAATTGCCAGCAGCAGCCTAAGCTAATTTGCCTGGCAACTCCTAAATCTCAAATCTGTTTTTCTTGACTCCCTCAAATGCTAGTGTTGTGTGTATATGTGTGTACAGTGAAATACACGTGCTATGATTTGATTTGTATTTCTCCCTAAATGAAATTGTTGGAAATGTTGTCACATACAAAAAGCATCTGTCACACACCTATCTACTTTGAAAACATTAAGTTGTATAAGATGTTAAATGTATACAGTTAACTTTTCTTCTTTTTGAATTCTCTTAGCTAATGATGATTTTTACATTTTATCTTAATGATTTTCATGCATACTTCAGAATTAAATGAAATTCAGTAAATAGAGTAACTTGTCCACCTTGAAATGCAAACTCATATTTGCAAGCACTTTATAGGATTTCCTCATTTCCTTTTCTTTTTTTTATTATCTAAATAATGTTTGAATTATTGATTTTTTCCCCCATCATTTCTCACTTTATTTTTATTTTCAGGCTTTACAAAAATATTGCTATAAAATTATTTATAGTTATGTAGTGACTAGATATTCATGTAAAATGCAGTTTTTTTGGGGGTAAATTATTACTAAAACTTAAGATTTCAATTTCAAATATATTAATTATGGAGATTATTTCTACATAATCATTAAAAATTGTAGATTTTCTCTTCATTTGATAAGGAAAAATACCATTTTTATGCATATGTATTTTATCCAGTCCATCACAAACATTCTTTTCTGACCAAAGCTTCTTTTATTAACAGTTCCCAGTGCACTAGTTCTTACTCTAAGAGATCTAAGAATGAGGAAAATGAGGAAGTGCCAACTGCTGTTGAGGGGGTAGAGGGCTCTACACCTGACCCAGACCCAAATGACCTCAAGTTCAGTGAAAAGCCAGAAGCATCAGCTAAGCTGGGGAGCACAGAAGCATCTTCAGAGGAAAAGGCTTCTGCTGTCAAGATGCAGCTGGATCAGAATGTATCAAATAGTATCAGACTATCCGGTGAGAAACTGACTGATTATATTTATCTTAAAGGTAGTAGATGGTTGATGATCTCATGCCTTAAATCAATGTTTCCTAGAACAGACACCTTATTTTCCACAGACTTATTAGCCTATGGTCTTTCTAAAGTTATGGAGAACTCCACTATAAGAGCAAGTGACTGTTACAAAAGTCAGGAGCACCTCCATTAGGTGTAATGAAATTGAGGGACAAAAAGCAGTGTCTTTTGGTTTAATGAAAAAGAGGACTCTAAAATGAAAATTTTGGGGATGCAACTCAATTTATAATACACAATACATTTTAGAAAGCTTCTCCTGAGTGCACATGTTTCAGAGAAAACCAGTTACAGGTAATTCTTTGTAGAGTCTTAGCGTTTGACTTAATATTAAGACAAAAGTAAGGTTTAAGGTTTAAAAAAATAGCAAAAATCACTTTATCTTTTGAAATGGTGTATATAGTCTCCTAGCTATTTCTTTGTTCCAAAGCTATCATTTGTAAGTCTCATCTACGTTGCATTTCCCCCATGATAGCTTATTTCTCTGAAACAGTTTTAATGTTTCTTTAATGTTCATTGGAGATTTGTCCTGTTACTAGTCAGGTTTGTTGATAATTTCTGCCTTTTTTTTATAACCAGTCTATTCTGCAGTTTGGGGGGAATTTCTTGAATCTGCCACCTCCTCCCCATCAGCCCCTTGAACTCCTTGTTCAAGGCAACATAATCTCTTGCGCAGACAGTTGCAGATATTGCTTCCTTCTTGTTTTGCGATCATCCACTCCAGTTGCTCTGCTTCTTAGTTCTCCATATAGTGATCATAGGGATCCTTTAAAAGAAATAACCCTTAGTTGTTTTCTCTACCTTCTTCTTATTCTTGTTTCACTGAGAAAATGAAAAGTCCTTATACTACTCCTAATTAACCTGTTACTTGACTATTTCCCCATCCTCACTACTTTTTGCTCTTGAAATATCTTTGTTAATCAGGTCTAAGACATAGGCTTTTTTAAGTCAGCAAGTTCAAATTTTATTGAAGAGTAAGACCAAAAAAACATACAATTACAGTTCTGAGTGTTAACTTCTGTGGTAGAAATGGCATAGGAGGTTGCCATCTCTCTGTATGGCAAGATCTGAAATATGAGCCAGAACTGACAAGACTTCTTGAATTGAGTCATACTCGAATAATTTGTCACGAATGAAATGAAGAAGGTAGGGATGAAAAATAGACAATTATGTAATGAATGTAGATATTTCTTCATAATCTTTCTTCATAGTTTTATCACATAGGGGTTACTTAATTGCTTTTTGAACTACTGAATGGTTTAGGCCCAGAGCTAACAGGTTTTTGTTTTTGTTTTTTAAATTAATATTGACTCATACTCCTTGCATTTTGGCCTCCAGGTTTTGAGACCCGGAAAAGCTCTTAAGTAGAAGACTTTACTGGTAGAGCATCAGAGTTAGTATGTAATAGTGAAGCTCATGTGTGTATGTGTGTGTGTATCTGTAGGGAAGGAGAAGAGTATGTATAGATGACAGTGGAAGAAAAGTGCTTGTGATTTACTTCTATTTTTATGTTGGCAGTTTATGCTGCAAGTTTAGTGTAGGAAATAATTTTTATGGGATCTGTACAACCTTAAATGTGTACTCTATATATACACAGGTAGAATGTTTTATTAGTAACAACTCTTAGTATCGTATATTAAATATAATTCATTTTTAAAGAAACATATGAAGTACTTTGGCAAATTATTGCCCTAGCTTTTGACATTATTTTGTAGTGGAGTTTTTTAAAAATCCCTTACTTTATTGGTTGGTATTTTCTTTTGCCAACTCCCAGGTCTTGCTTTAGCAGCTATGAAAACTGAAAAGTGCTTTGGTGACCATTAACATTCTTTGGAACTTTGGATGGGAAGTTGGAAGATAGGAATTCAGATGAGAATAGTTTAACAAATCTACTCTCTAGTAATATATTCTACAAAGTTTATTAACAGTCTTTTGTTTTACTCTTCAGGAAACAACTGCTTAAGCACATCTATAAAAGAGGAGATAAAAACTGAGGATGATCAAGCCTATGCCATAATTCCATCTTCGAATCCCAGTGAAACTGATGATTCCATATGTAGTGGCCATGTCATGTCTGAAGAATCAGACACACCCAAGATTCCATGGCCAAAGTCACCTGAGTCATGTTCCTCAGTGGCAGAGAGTAATAGTGTGTTGACAGAGGGAGAAGAGAGTGATATGGAGAGCCGCAGGAGTGGCCTTGAACCTGGGGAAGTCCAGGTCATCCCCAGTGGAGAGAGAAATGGCTTCAAAGTTCCCAGTGTATGTTACAATGTCCATTTTTGCTCTATTAATTGTATGGTAAGAGTGTTTTCTGAAAACAGTATGCAGTGAATTAAAATCTTACTTTAGGGTAGAAATAACATTTCACATTTATAAGTGTTAATCTTACTTCCTTTGATGATAGGAGGTAAGCCTTCTGGCTCACATGGTGATAATTTAGAGAGTACTGAACTTTCGGTCACTTGCTGGATATTAAAATTTTTTTGTTGAAAATTTACTTTGAGTTAACTGGATTCGTATGCAGTTTTAAAAATAGTACAGAAAATTCTTCAATAGACAGTTTCTTTCAAAAGTGCTTTCTTGGAAAACTCTAGTAGGCTATAACAATGTTTCCATTTATACAGGAAGGATAATGAATGGTTCTATTGCCTGCACTATTAATCAGGCAGACGCCATTCACCCATATGACTCTGACCTCTTCCATCAATAATTAATACTTCTTTGTCTTACAGTTCCTGTTTTACCATTAGGGTTTTCCTATATACTTTCCCTTGACTCTTCCTTATGAACTCTATGACCAGCTGGTCTTTCTTTTGATCCTTCCCATAGCCAATAACAGGCCTTTTGCCTCTCAGAAAACTTAGGAATTCTCTAGATTCACCACACCCCCATTCTGACCCTGCATAACTTCTCTGTTAACTGCATGTTCTTCTACATTATTAGTATTATGTACTTTCAGCATAGATGTCACTGTAAACATGAGATTATTAGTGCATCAGGTAAACTAGGATTGTTTGTGGTGATTGTCAGAATTCATACAACTTGATCAAGGAATTTTTTTCTTTTTAGTACATTTTATTTTATTTGTTATTTTATGCCTGCATTCATTCTGCATGCCATCTTGGTCTTATTTCGTAGTTATGACCCATCCTTTTCCTTGCATGAATGAGGAGAGCCTTATTATCTAAGCAAGTATCTGCTCAAGTACAATCTGAACAGACCTGTTTTTTGAATGCTTCTATTCACTGCTGGCTTTTTCCTATATTTGAGTAGTAAAAGAGATTAGATTAGGAAATCAACTTGGAACACTCTATAAATAGTTTTAAAATGTCATTTAAATGTAATTACCTAATTTGGTCCATTAACATTGATCATTTTAAGCATGATTTTATATCCTACTGAACTATGAAATATATATCAAAAACTTGAAAAGTATGTTCTCATTTATTTGAATATATGACTAAGGGAAATTTGAAAATAATGTTTTTTTATAGTAGTAAACACAATTTACAACTTAATTTCATGTAGTGATTAAATATAACTGAGCACATAGAGATATTCTGTGTGGGATGATCAATGAGTCAAATGCCTGTTTAAATTATATTCATTCATTTTCGTTAAGCTAGATGGAACTGATAGTAACTTTCATTTCCTTGCTTTCCATTGAGATGTTTTTACCCCTAGTGCCTTTTACCTTCATCTTTTTTATTTCACTGTGTTATAAATTAATGACATAGAAACGTAAATGCCATTTGTGGACTGTGTGTTTTGATCTGCTATCCTTTACACCCCTAAGCTGTGTGGTATCCTTTTTATATCGTGGTATCAAGACACCTTGTCTAAGTAATGTAGACTTGTATTTTTGTGTAGTTTTGAGGAGTGTTATTAGTATTCAAGTATAGTGCTATGTCTATGCTAGTAGCTTTTAGCTTTAGCCAATCTTCTCAGGAGACAGTATTTTTTAATCCTACACCTCTCTGCCTCTGTCTTTCTGACTTACTCATAGCTGCACATCTTGTATATGCTCTTTGCATATAGTTCTTTCTCTTCAAAACATTTTTTTCCTTAGAGAGTTTAGTGTCTTGTTACCTTACTGAACTAAAGGCTCTGCCACTCAAATGTCTCCTTATAAGAAAGACCTGCTTTGATGAACACATACAAAATAGTCTTTTTCTCACCTATTTCCATTCCTTTGTTCTTCCCTTGCATGTTTGCTGATAATTATTTTTCACTTGTCTATTGTGTGTGCCCAGTCTCTGCTATAATGTATACTTCTTGAAAACAGGGACCTGGTGAAATAAGTCCAGTTGTAGTTCAGCTCTTCGAACAGAATGACACATAGTGAGGACTTGATAAATATTTCTTGATGTTGACAAGTTTTAATTTTCCACATTAAATTTTAGTCAGTACAAGCCATAGATGAATCTCATCATGCATTACTTTGTCATCTTTTTTTCCACTCCCAGCAGTGATTAGACTGCTCTCACATGTTTTGTCATAATCCTGTTGGAATCAGATGTCAATGTCACTTCCTTACTTCCAGCTGCTGCTTTTTCAGCATATAGGGAAATTTCTAAGACTCCTTTCCCCTTTAGTCAACTGTTGATTCAAGCCAGCTAGTTTCAAGCTCTCAGGAGTTTCCCTACTGCCCTGCCCTATTTTTGAATTTCTCAGACAAGAAATTTTGTGAGTTTAGGTATGTTCTAGCTGAAAGTAGAATTCATGTGATTTTTAACCTTTAAATGAAAAAATATTTTATATAAAATTTTATATATATTATTTACCTATCATAAAATTTATTATATGATAATATTTTATATAAAATTTAAGTGGATACAATATAATAATGTCCCATAAATCAAATAATAAATTTTGATTTCTTATTGATCTTCAAGAGTTAGTTATTTCTGAATGTAAGAAAATAGACTTAGCTTGGCAGTATTACTTTCTGTGTTAGATAGTAAGCATAACCACCTGTCAGTATTCACATGTGACTAGCATGGAAGTCACCAAATGCCTTGGATCCTGGATTATACTGAATATATAATCCAAAATTTGATTAAATTTAAACGACAACTGAAAACATGCTGACCACTCACTTTATTGGAGATTTGACTAGCACATCCAAGTAGAATAGAGTATTACTATGAAGTGGAAGGATAATTGATTGGCTTCTTGGTAAAATTACTATTAAAATAGATTCTATTGTATTTGACATTAAGACTTAAATTTCTTTTCTAAGAGTGAAATTCCTCTGGAGGTAAATAAGTACAAGAGTTCTTCATAATCATATTGTCATAAGTCACTGTGAACTTTAGATTTTTGTTTAAATCAAGTATTTAGCTGGATATTTCTCACCCATTTTTGTCCCATAATTAGAGAATAGACGGAGAGACCAAAACAGCTAAAAGTTGGCGCCATCCACTTAGTAAACCTCCAGCAAGATCTCCAATGACTCTGGTGAAGCAGCAGACAAGTGATGAAGGTGAGCTTGTGACTTTTTCTGTATTTATTTTGCATATGCTGCATATCAGTGTTTTTTCTGTCAGTTTGTTGTAATAAGCTACTGTAAAAAATTTGATAGAGAAGAAGTTTAACCAAGTGTCAAGTGCATAACATCAGGAGATCAAAATTAATAATAAAAAAGGTATTTAGATTTTAGGATAAATCTTTTTTCACATAATCTAACCATATTATTATTGAAAACCTTCCTATTTTAGGTGGCAGACTAAAATTGGTCTTTCCTAAATCTTAAAATATTTTATAGAAAGTAGAGAATCTCATCTCCAAACATATCAAATTATGGAATTAACATGCTGTAGTTTTCTTTGCAGTTTTTAACACCCTCTTGAATAAGAAATTATTTATATAATTCTTCCATATCATGATAAGCCTGTGCTAGACAAAACCATTCTTCACCTTAGTTAAATTGTACTAATGTGGTTTGATATAGAGTAGTTATTTATTAATAGTAGCCATTCTTGGATAGATCTATATACTTGTTTTGCCTTTTACTTTTCTCTTCCTCTTTTCAAGCATGCCTTCAATGAAAAAATCTGACCACTAATCAGCTACCTTTTTTTCTTACAAATGTATCATTGTATCAGGAGGACTGTGTTTTATTTTTTTCTATATTCCATGTTAAAAGTATCAGTTCAAGGCAATAAAGAGATCTGTAAAGAAATCTTCCTGGAGATTCTTTCCTTTTTTACATGATTAGATTGTGTATCTGTGAAAAAGCTTTATAGGGAGTATTATGAATCTTGGGTTCATGCTTCTTATTTTAAATAAATTAATCAGAGTAGATGTCTTTAGTGGATTTTTTTTTCGCATTTTCTCTTTTATAGTCCATTTTTTTATTTTGGAAAAAAAATGATCATCAGTGTGTAGCGATCCTACGGTGAGAGTAATTTCTGTAACATGATTCCAAGGTGGAATTCTGTCTGCATCTAGAAATACATCTGGGCACGGTTGCTCGTGCCTGTAAGCTTCAGCCTATGAAGTGACCAGAGCTAGGGATTGTGGTTCGAGTCCCGCCTGGGGCCGTAGAGAGACCTTGTTCCAAAAAAAAAAAAAAAGCTGGGCATGGTGACGTGCACCTGTAATCCCATCTACCTGGGACGCTGAGGCTGGGGATTGCTTGAGTCTGTGGCCCCCCAGGCAATGAGAGCTGCGGTTCCACGGGCAAAAATAGTGAGACCTAGTCTCAAAAAAAACACAAACAAACAAAAAGAAATGCAAGAAATAATACATATTATGTTTATTTTCATATAGCACTATCTTTGGTTCTTTTTCTCTCTACTTTATTGTATGTAGCACAAACCATTTCCTCCTTAATGTCAAGATAAAAGATAATTCTGTATAAAGTAATTAATAGTTAATGTAAAGTACTTCTAAGTTTTAATTATCTTTCCCTAGTACAGCCTGTATTCAGCTTACATTCTTGAAAGAGAATAGACTGTTCTAACCTATAAGAAAACTTCTTTTTGCAGTATCCTTATTTTCTTAGGGAGTTTATTTTGAGATGGACCATCATAAGTTGACCCAGTTTCTCTTTGGAGAGCAATTCTGGTTTCAGTCAGTATAGCTTGCAAAATTTATAAATGAATTGGTTTAACGAATTCATCTTGAGGGTTTGAGGTTAAATATCTTGCTGAAACATTGATGATTATAGCCTCTTCAGCAGTCTCACACTCTATTTTAATATGTCAAGGACTCTTGTGGTGCTCTGCAGATTTTTGAGAATTGTTAAAAAAAAAAATCAGAATTTTAATGATGTCTAAAGATTTGTAAAGCTTCCAGACTGACAAAGGAAACTGTTCTGCACCCTGGCTGCATTATTTATATCACTGGGCACTTGAATGGTGGGTGTCTCAACTTTTTCCTCTGTTGTGCAGTTCGAAGTGAATGGACATTATCATAATTAGAAAGTAGTGAACCATGGGCTTAGTGCTCCGTGGCAGCGTACTTCTCCAGTCTAGCTGCTTCTGGAATTTTTTTTGCAGTAACTTCTAAGCTTCTTTTGCTGTTCAGATGGAAGTAAGTTTATATGCCTGTAGGGGCATAATTAGATTAGAGCATTTGAGAAATTCCATCTCTAAACGGCAGTCATCATCTCCTATATTGGTGAATGATCATTTTTCTATTGAAGATGGAATTTGATTCCCAAACAGAAAAGCAGCAAAGGGGAAGGTATTGATCCATATTTATATAGCACCTGTGGGAAACTTGCCTGCAGCTAGAAGGGCTGCATGCATGCATTCATTCATTCATTCATTCATTCCATTCATGCATTCATTCATTCGAATTCATTCGCAGTACAATGACTTTTTGATACCCAAATAGCCTGAAACTGTCAAGATAATTCTGACTGGTGGAAGATCTAGTAATTACAGGACCATAAGGATTTCCTCAGTCTGTTCTTTCCTGGAATGTTTTCCATGTTCAGTAGCAAAGCCCAAGCAAGAGTCTGTGAAGGTAGGGCAGAGTGGAATACGTAAGTAAAGAATGGTGATGAGAATATAACCTCTTTCCAAAAAGCAAGCTTCCAATTAATGTTTTTGTCATTACCAAAAAAATGACCATAAGTCTATACTGTATATTTAGTATTGATCATTTAAAAGAGATTACTAGATGCCTCTGGTTTTCTATTAGCGTATGTACATTTTTTTCCTTAGTGTACTGCTGCACATGTGATCCTTGGAATGCTATACCTTTTCCTATTATTAAGCTTATTACACAAAGTTAAATTAACAAAGACTTTAAAGAGAAACACTTAGGTGGATGATTTTATTTTTGAAGCATTTTGGATACTCATGTGATGATATGACAACATTATGGCATGTTCCTGTTCTCCAACTTCAGAGCTTTATGGATGAATGTCCAGAGGGGAGGAGGTGTACATGCAGCATGGGTAGGTTCCACAAGCTTTGGGTCATCTGGGGAGTGAGAGTATGAGCCCATGGGAGTGGGTTGAGTAGGGAAGCTCAGAATTCCATTTCTTTCTTTTTCGGTGGTTGATGAAGATGCCTGCTCAAAGACATTACCCTTAATACTGCAGCTTTGTTATAGGATATTTGACTTTAAGGCCACTCAAAATCCTTTATCAGCATCTTCTCTATATGAATCTACCTTTCCACCCATTCAATTTTTTTCTCTTTCTGAATATAGTCTGTTACTTTATAATTCTCTGCATTTCCCCAAGCCATCACTTTACTTATGATAACCTTTTCTTCTTGGTATCATTCTCATCTCCTTTTCACCACCTATTCATCCTTTTCTATGTCTACTGTCCTGCTGTTTTCTATACTTAATTCTGTTGTGCTACTTGTCATCTTATTTTATGTCTTTCCTTTTGTCGTCCCCTTCAAGAACAAGGTCAGTCCCTGTGACTAAAATCACCTGTAGATCCAAGAACAGGAAGGATGTGGTCATCAGTAAACCTTGAAATCAGCCAATGAAACAGATAGTCAAATCTTTAAAAAAAAAAAAAAAAATTCATGACCAGGAAATAGTCTGTGTATATAGAAAAATAATGCTTTAATTAACCACACACATACAAATATGTAATAAAATGTGACAGTTAATGAGTTTTGTATCTTATGTTGGAAACTTATTTACCAATATTTTGAATCCCAGAAATGTGCTCATTGTAAAAATGAATCTGATACATTATAGGTGTGGCCATTGCTTTGGAAACTTGAGGTTTCCCAGAATAATGATGTTCCATTGCGATAGTTTCTTATCAAAACCCCCACTTTTTCTTTTCCTTTCTCATTCACTCCCTCCTCTCCTTTTTCTTTCTCCCACTATCTATATACCTAGCTACCTTTTTAATCTGTCTTGTGCCTTGCTTCTCAGTATGACATCAAATTTAAAGTTTTCTTTGGAATCATGCATGCTTCCGCTAGAGTTTTCATCAGCAGCACTTTAATTGCATTGAGACAAACTCCAGAGTTTCTCTTGAACTGACGTTAAGCTAACAGACATCCTGTAATGACATCAGTTTTTTGAACATGCGTTTTATCACTCCTCCTGCCTTAATGTTCATGGTTCATTGATCTTGAAGCTCTTACCTTGCACACTTATATAGTTGTTTCCCAACATATTTTCACTTTTGGGCATCTTATTACATTTGTTTCCAATATAAAATTTCCAGCATTTTCTACAACTAGCTTTCTGTATAGTCACTGCTTTTGTACTCACTTTTGTTCTTGGTTAAATGATAAGCGACTGTAAAGTAAGTCTAAGCCCTGCAAAAACAAAACAAAACAGAACAAAAAAAACCCCCAAAACTGAACAGATTTCATGAACATTCATTGCTTTAATCACACATCTTTAGTGGTGATTGGGATTGATACACTTACATTGTCAGTGGAATTTTGTTGGTGACTATGAAAGTAAAGTTTATAAGAAAATATACGATGATTAAATTTTCTTACATATGCTGAAAAATAAAGTTATAATAAACATTTCCTTTGGCAAAGTATTTTAAAGAGACATGGAATGTAAATTTAATGAACTTGATGAATAAGTAACCTTTCAGATAAAAAAAACCCCAATACCTAAAAAGGATAAAATTTAAAATACCCAATCTTTTTTCATTTATGGAGAGGCATGAAAGGTCATATTCTCCATGTCTGCAGTAATGGGCAACCTCATTCAGTACTTTGGCACATGGAATTGTTTTCAAGGTTAAAAGACAGTAAAGCACTCAGAATAGTGCTTGGCACATAATAAATATTTGTTGTTACAGTTGTGATAGGATTATGAGGAGTTGGAGGAAGATAATGGTGGGAGGTTTTAAGAAATGAGGGAAATCCAGGGGACATTCAGAGAACAATAACATCCACACTGGGAAGGGAGAGACAAAGCTGTGGTTGTTAGTGAAATATGTTAGGATAATAAGAGTAGAGGCTGGGAAATCAGAACTTTATTCTTCAGGCACACAGGATGGTCTCCTAGAAACTTTTGTATGCCTTTAGTATAAGGGTATTCCGAGGGGGGAAAAACAAGCAAAAACAACCATAAACATAATCAGGCCTCGGATAAAAGGACTTATTTGCCTGGGTCTGGGCTTGGGTGGAGAAGGGTGGGAGGATAAGAGTCATCTTAACAATTCTTTACCATAGGACAGTCATCAGATTTATGCTTTCTTTAGTAAGTCAGACGACCAAAGTAAATGTGGGTCCTGGCACGTAATGCCTCTGGGACATATAACAGAAGAAACTGCAAAAATTTTTGGAAGGCACCCTGAAAAGAGGAGGTCTGGCTGACTAAGGAACAGTAAATTCTGACTGAGTCCTATGTCCCATGTACATTTTTTGGCTTTGGGCAAGTCTGTGGCATCAACATTCTCTTGTGTAAAATGAGAGGCTTGATCATTAATGATTAGGTTTCCTAACCTACAGGTTTCATGACTGGACTTTTGGCATTTTGAATACCTTGAAATAACATGTGGAGAAATGTTCATTGCCATTGGACCAAAATTGTTTTTAATAACTGTTAAAGTATAATTTATGAGCTCTAGAACAATTACATAGGAAGATGAGCCATCCATTCAGTGTTTATTCAATGACATGGTGACCCCCACCTACAAGTTTGAATATTGCCAAGATTTAGATTGAAGTTCATGGCTCATGAAGGTCACAGCTCTGATTTTCTCTAATCTCTCCCTTCTGGATGACTCTTTATAAATCATCAATTCAGCAAACACAATACTATAATGAGCTGTTAAGCATCTCTTTGAAATTAAAGACAGCTTAGATCCTGATCCCTATCTCTGCAATGTCTGCATGCCTTCAGGGTTAAATTAAGAGTGTATTTCAGGCAATGTTACAGCAATTTATTTTTTTGGCTAGTCTGTCCATATTAATATTATAATTCATATAGTAATGAATTAAATATTTAGATATAGATATGGAAGAGAGGGAAATTGCTGCTTTAATTAGGGCTTATTCTTGGTATTTGACCATTATGTAGCCCATTTAACCCAGGTTTTCAGTTATTGTGAAGAATAAAATGTGTACATTTAAATATATTTTAGTAAGGATCAGTACTCAAGTTTGATACAATTTGAACACTTCCCCAAATGGTTTTCTCTGTTTCACACTTCTTTTATTAACGTGTTCAAGTTCATAATATCTGATAAGCCAGTCATAAGCATAAACCAGCCTTAAGACTGAAACACCCACTGATTTTTATGTCATGGGAGAAATTTGTTTTCATCTGGGATTGCAAATATTTCTTGTGATGTTTTCTGAATGTCACTGTATATATTGCATAAATTGTATGTAGTGCATAAACTGACTTTTAGGCATTATAAAAGGGCATTACTAACAAAAGAACTTTAAGAAAGGAAGTTAATTTAGAATCACTGTCTCATTTTACCTTTGGTAAGTAGATGTTTGGGGGGAGAATCATGCTCTCCTACCCTATGTATGCTGTAACACTCTTTTTCAAATTGATACATTTATTTGCTTTATTTAATTTATTTCTTTTACTGGTATGTTCTATTAAATGGTTAAATTGACTAAATGTAGTAAAGATGTTTTTTATTGATTAAATTTTACAAATGTTATTTTAAGTATTACAGTAAATATAATTTGATTTTAAATACTAAAATCACTCATTTTTTGTTTTGCCAGATGATAGTGGATTGTCTTTTGGTGGGCAATATGACACCTACCTCCTACTCTTTCCTTACCTGTCTATTCCTGTATGGTCTCAAAAATTGTGTCAGATAATCCCTTTAAAATTCTTCATACATTTACTCATCTGTATGATGAAATGGCTGGATTAATGATCCCAATGTTACATTCAAACTCTAAAAATATAATAGGAAAGGATACTATCTAGACCTTGCCCCATGCATTGAAAAGCAAAATAGTGAAAAATAAGTACATTCCTCATTATCAACAATGTTCCCTTTTGTAAAAATTCTTTTTTTTTCTGCAAATTTTGAAAAACAAGTGCCTTTTTGTGGCTGTTGCATGTCATGCCTCAAATGTCATTAATTTTTATATAATAATCACTTCTCTGTGTTTCATCAGTTCTTTTCAGTTTGAGGAAATACACTTTCATAATAAACACAGTTATATTTCTGTCTGTTTAAGCAGTAAAACAGCAACTTCAGCAGATTACTAAGTAGATTGGCTTGGAATGTTTGTTGATAGGTCGAAGCCAATGTTTTCCTGCATTATGTAGACATAAAACACTAGATGTTGTTGGCAATCAGATTTAATGGATAGTTTATCTAGCATTCAACTTTGTAATAATAGTCGGGTGTTTTCAGTTTAGCTTAATTTCCCTGTCATTGAATTCCACTGGAAGCCCCTATGGTATTGACTTTTAGGGCAGTGTGGGGAATAAAAATCAAAAGCACCTTGCTCTTATTATGCCTTGTGGCTTGGTAAAATTGTGTTTGAATGGGGGGAGGGGGCGGCAACTAACTTTTTAACTTATATAGTTGCTTTCCATAATTTTCAGCATCAGTCCTGAAGCTTTTCTAAAAAGTAGTTGGCATGAAATCTTATGATCAGGGACCTGAATGTGCTGAAAGCTTTACATTAGCATTATAAAATGAGAGTTAAGACTTTGGTTCTTTGAATTCATAGTGCCTTGTTACTTTTCAGGTCTTGTCAAAAACATTTGAGAAATAGTTTCCAGTGTCTGTCATTTTGTTTAGCACACTCTGAGTTTCATGTGTCCTCTCAGTTACGTTGATTTTATTCTCAGGATAATCCTTATGGTGCCTTGTCATCAATCTCCTAAAGTTAGGCTAGGTTTCTTTTAGATATTTTCTTTTCCCTATTTCTACCGTGCTGTGAGATGCTTTCTTCCTATTTGTATGCATTATCAGTTATCGTTTTTTTTTTTTATGATTCTTATAGATGGTGTCATCATTCTTATTACTGATGAAGAAACAAGTCATAGACCTAATTCACTTACCCAAAGTCACAAGGCTATTAGTTGGTAGATAACGACAGACTTTAAATCCTGTCTGTTTAGTTCTTAAATTTGTGCCCTTTTACTTTATCGCATTATCAGTCTCCAGAAATAGCCAGTACTGTCTGATAGGAATCAGTCATCTGTGTTAATATACTAGGTCATTCCAATATTCCAGTATCTTTGTTTATATTTATATAGTATTATATGCATATATAGGATATGAGCTATCATTCTTAAAGGAATTAAAGCAACATTAGTAAGGCCAAAATTCTCTTTGAAACTGGCCTCCCCTGTGGTATGATTCTTTTATATAAAACTTTGGGTATTTTTAGATAAAACTTTGAAGCACTGTGGTTTGCAGTATTTCTGTTATTTAAGCCCAGAAATTATTTTTTTTATTTATTCATTTATTTTTGTGTAAGTTTTGTTTACATTTATTTTTTTCCTTGCCTTTTGGGTGCTCCTCCCCCATCCTTTCCAAACCCTTCCCCTTGTCCCCGCTTTGGTCACTCCATCTCTTCTTTACATTGCCAGCTAATGGTCATTTTTTAGCCCATTAGATTCTTCCTCTTCTCTCCTGGAGCCATGTCCTTCTCCTGGGTGTAGACTTGTTTCCCTGGGACACAGTGGCCTGACTTAGTACTCCAGGTGTGTCTTGGCTGCGGAAGCCAGTTCATGCATATTTGAATTCTTCTAGCACCTCTTCCGTCTTACTGGTTGTCTGCTCCAACCCAGTCTCTGTCACATTTTGCTGCTTCTTTGCTTTATGGTTCCATCTCTGGCTTTGGGAGCATTTCTCCAGCTGAGGTCTGTATAAACTGTATTTACCCCCTCCCTGCTGTTCCTCTCCCCCCCCCCCCCCGCCCCAAGTTGTGTGCTTCAGTTTGGTGGTTAGCTTGTTTTGACTTTTCCTCATGACTTTTGTTTATTTTTTTCCTATATCCCATATATTAGTGAAACCATTTGGTTTCTGTCTTTTTCTTTTTGACTTGTTTCTGCTAATATGATTTCTTCTAAGTACATTCATGTTGTCATAAAATCATCAAATTTGTCATTTTTAATTGATGAGTAATATATATATATATGTATATATACCATATTTTTTTCATCCAGTCATCAGTTTTGGGGCATTTAGGTTGCTTCCAAGTCCTTGCAATTATAAATAGTGCTGCAGTAAACATCCAAGTACAGGTGTCCCTTTGTACTCACATTGAGGTCTCTTTTGGGTAGATTCCCAAGAGAGCAATTGCTGGGTCAAATGATAGTTCCATTTTCATTAATTTGAGGGTCCTCCGCACAGTTAAGACCATAAATTAAATAAATTGAAATGCTTTCTTTTAAATATTTTGTTATCTCTATTATTGGTGGTTATGTATAACAAATTAAACTATATAAATTAATTGCTTTAGACATGAAACCATGGAATTTTTTGTTATCAGCCATTACATTAGCATTTTAGAGGTCTGTAATGCATGTTTTAGTTTTACCTTAGTGCCATCACTTTCTAGTAAAATCACAATTAAAAATGTAATTTTTTCATTTTAGCACTTCACACTTTTATAAACCTTTGATATCGATAGTTCTTAAAATCATTGAAATACAATTTTCATACACTTTATAGAGTAGTTGTATGGGAACAGTGAATCCCTCAAGTTTACTTTTAGTTTTTTAGAAACATATTTGAGCCTTTGTTCCTCTCCCTTTTCCTCTGCCTGTGATTTCCTTCAGGACTTTTGAAACCATATATAATGCCTCCCAGTACTGAGATTTTGCTCAAGTATCTGAAAGGTAGCAGATGCTGTTATGCTTTTCATAGCAGAGAATAGTGCTACACCAGCCAAAACACATCACCAGATCATAACCCCTGCCAGAAAATCATTGTGGTGGTTGATAAAAGGAAACTGCTATAGTAGAGTCTATGACTTTCTACATCTGCTGGATTCTGTCAGCAATACTGGGAGCAGCCCTTCCAAAATGGCCCAGATATTTTTCTTTGGAATTTTATGTTCTGATTTTTCATCTAATATAATCATATTTGCTTATATTTTCTTTCTGTTCTTCAAAAGCACCCTTTCTAATCCTTGTGTAATATGACTATGCCATACGGTATCTTTCTGTCTACATACATACACACATAGACACACACATATAGTTTATACATTACATATACATGTATATAGTTATTTAAAAGGGCATTTCCCTGGTTACATTTCCCTGGATAAAAGGGCATTTCCCTGGATACACACACACACACACACACACACAAACATATAATTAAAAGGGTACTTTTTGGAGTACTTTTATAAAGGACATTAATCATTTTTATTATCACTGACAATATTTAATCTTCCTTTTTTCACTGGATAAAGACTAAGTGATTTTTTTCTCTGAAAGTATAAATCTTTTGATAGAAATATTTGCAAAAAGGACACAAACTGGATATTTGTCTAGCTTGACTCTTCTTGTTTCAGTTTTTTTTTTGTCATTTTAAAAGGTTATTATTTAGAGCATATATTTTAAATCATTTTCTGTATGAAAAAGTGATGTATGATTTTTGTGAAGATTATACTGGAAACTCTCAGATTATGCTAAAGTCCCGGAAGGGAAGAAGCTTTTATCTGTTGAAAACCTGGGCCTTACTAATGAATAGCAACTTTAGGTGATAAACCTGTTGGGAAACCCTGTAATTTAGATAGTATTATAATCATTTTGCACATGGAGAAACTGAGGTTTGTAATATAAGCTAATTTTAAGACAGCACAGGTTTTGTGAAGGAAATGTTAATTTGTTCTAATTGAGATAGGTAGCTGCTCAGGCTTTATAGTTATGTCTCACCAATGCACAATTCTAGTTATCCCTTTGAGAGTGGTTTTTGTCCTTTGAAAAAATCAGAATTTTTTTTAATGATGCTAAGGAGAGGGTACATACTGCAAATAAGAATACTTTGACAGCAAACATACGAGTTTTATTTCCCTCATCAACCACTACTTTTCTAGACACTAATTGGGTATCCTACAGTTCAGTTCTGTCGTTAATGACTGGGATGCAACATAGTCCCCATGGTTATCTTAGGACAGTCCCACAGGATTATTCCATTTCAGATGCAAATCGCCACATTAGGCTATTCTTACTTCTGACAAATAAATGGGTTCTAAATTCTGGGAACTGCCTACAGTTCCATTTCCAGGCTTGATATTTGCTAGAATGACTCATAGATTTCAGGAGACCTCTTTACTTAATATTTACTCATTTACAACTCAGGAACTGCCAAAGTCGAAGGGGTGGTTTATAGGGAAAGGTATAAACTTCGACTGAGAGTGTGCAAGCTTTTGTGCCCCCTTTGGGCACTCTACCCTCCTGGCATCTTATTGTGTTCACCAACTTGGAAATTTTCTGTAGCATTGATTAGGACTTTTATAGAGGCCCAATTCAGTCACAGGAGTGGTTAAAAAGTTGACTTGGTAATTAGCTCAGTCTCCAACCTTTTTCTCCTTTTTCGAAGTCAGTGAGTGGGGTAGCAAGTGACAGCCTCTTAAGATTCTTTGCTCTTTCTATGGATCAGCCCCCATCTTGAGTCTATTTATGAGCTTCAACCTTCATTTATTTCATTGGCATCAGTGTACAGCAGCAGCTTTTGAAGGCCCTGCCATTGTGCAGTAGTGCTTTAACAGGCAACTTCTATGTATTTACTTAAGATTGTATCTGTTTTCCCTTTCCCTTTTCAGTAGTGCTTGTTAGGGTACTAGACATCCTTCCGAAGAAGGTGCTTCACCCTTCCATTGCTTCATTGTTTCCTTATTCCTTACAAAGTTCCTAACAATTTGGTGCCTCCAACTGTGTTATAACCTGTCTATATGAGTTTAGAAGTGCTTGTCTAGATTTAAGGTACTGCTGTGAGTTCTGGATTGTACTTTTCTTGATTGTATTGGACTTATTACAGACTAATGGGAATGTTTTTGTAAATAAAACAGTCTAGAAACCAAGGTTTCTGCCATGAAGTAAGAGGCTCACTGAAAAGAACAAAGCAAAATAAGAAGGAAAAAAAATCAAGTGCAATTGGCATAGGATTTTGATCCTTTATAACTGGTAATCCTAGGAGACCTAATAAAGACATTAATAAAGAACTGAGAGGGAAAAGGGCTTTACTTATATTCACTTGTTTTCTTCTTACATGTTGACTGAGGAAAGCAGTATATGAAATTCTTGCTTGGCTAAGAGGACATTCAGCGCAGTTTTATTAGGGCTGCATTGTTTACAGTCATTCTGTGATACTAATAACACTTCAGAATGGAAATATATATGTATATATTTATATATATGTATAGATAGATATCTGGGATGTGTGTGTGTTTAAGTGTAATTTGTCTTTTTCTTTTGTGGATTACCTTATTGGTATTCATTTGCTGGAAGTTAAAAATGGAAAAACAGTGGAAATTTTAAATATATTCACCTAAAATCAGCCAAAAGAAGTGTACAAAGTTACATTTACTTGCATATAAATGATGTCATCAAACCATAAATAGTGGTATTGTTTTACTTTTTTTTCAAAGCTCTTTAGTATTGAAACTTAATAAAAATTGAATTTTCATATCTTTTGCATTCAGTCTGTTGCACTGTGTTGCTCTGGAAAGGGGGGGAGGGATCAGTATTTTATTTTAATATTTTTTAGAAATTTATTACACTTATTTTCTTATATTAGTGTTCATTTCTGGACAGCATTTGCTTTCTTTCCTCAGAGGTCGTCCCTGTAGTTCTCTCTCCAGAGCTTCTTGGCTCCATGTCCACCATCCCTTGTGCTCATCACCCCCTGTTTGAACTCCTCTTCCTTTCCTGTGGTGTGGTCAGAGCTCTGTCAGCTCCACGTGTTGTCTTTTTCTGGGAGTGATATTTTCATAGTCTTTTTCAGATAATTGTGGGCGTTCTTCTTTGATACTTCATCAAACTTAGCAAACTGTAGTTTATTAAACATCAATTGTAAAGTGGAATCTGCGATCCTATAGTGAATGTTTTGTACTTTTTAATTCTCATTGCCTGTGCTTGCACTCTAAGTGCTTTTTCTTGTGTACGTTATTTTGTAATATGCACTGGGAGATTTTTTTGAGTTATACAGATCTCTTTATTGAATATTCAAGAATTACATTTGTAATTATCAATATCAGTTCCATCTGAGTTTTAAGGATTAGAAAGCTGTCAAGTTCAGAATAGAGATATTGCCAAAACTCTAATAGTAACTTACTTATAAAGCTTGAATTTTAACATTTGTTAAATTTAAACATTTGTCAAGTGATAAACAGATGCTCTCCATTGTTTTGTATCAAAATCACAGTCTGTCTCTGTTCACTTTCATGAAAATTGCTGAGACACCCAAGTCTGTATTGCCGTAGTTTGTTAAACTTTCTTTTTAATAAAAATGGTTTTCCATGGGAAAGGTAGCTAATTCAACTTGAAGTGCAATTAATTGCACAGATACCTCGCCCGCAAACAACTATCAAATATACTTTACACACTTAATCCATTTTCTCACATATTTAATAAAATTTGTGAGTTTTTTGTTTCATCAAGATATTGTTAAGTGAAACTAGCCTCTGTGGTCTTCTGCTCCTTGACACTAAGAGGTTGTCAAACATGAAATGACTGCTTTGATGCCACTGCCTTGATTCAACCCAGGCCTCAGTCTTCCTTCTGTTGCTTTTGTATCACCATTAAAAATTTCAGCAGGTGACATGGACCAGTAATGTCTTCATGATCTTTGCGTTTTTATGGAAATAGTTTTGACCATCCAAATCCCATGACAGGGTGTCATGCACCCCTCACTGTCCATAACCCTTATGTTTAGTCCTCTTGTTAATTTATCAATTGCTCTTTTACCAGGCTTTACTCCCACTCCTTTTTCATTTTATTCTTCAAAGATCCTAAAACTCAAATCATCCTAGCTCTTGTGTTATATGCAGAAGAATTTCTGAAAGGGGTATTTTTCAAAGTAATGCTATTAACTCTGTTTTTGTTCCATTTGGGTTGTAGTTGGGAAAGAAAGGCAGTTGTATGCATCTTTAACAGGTTTCTCAAATTTTGATGTACTTAAAATCAAGAGGTCTTTTATTTATTTTGTTCTCATTTGATTCTACAGCAAACTGTGTCATAAGGATGTGAGTCAGAACTGCATAATTTTCTGGGTGTAGGTATGCTGGTATTTAAAGAAAAAGATAATAATTACAGTAACAAAAACATTAGTATTTATTAATTTCCCACAATGACCTTTTCTTTCTTTGCTTAATATTATCTGTGGCTGCCTCTTCCTCTTCCCTCCTCCTCCTCCACCTCCACCACCTCTTCCACCCCCACCTCCTCCACCTCCTCTACCTCTACCTCCTCCTCCTCCTCCTACTGATATTCTGTAAGCTAATTTGATAAATATCTAAAAATCTATAAAACATTATGATCTATTTTCGTTGGAGGATACCTTACAAAATAGATACTGTTGTAAAGTTATTACAGTGAACTATTTAGAGGTTCATTAGTCAACTTTTGTTGAAGAAGAGGAGATAGAGAGGAAGTTATTTCATATGGTAATGTCAAATGATCAAAATATTTAAAAACACTAAATTGGGAAGATTTTTTTTCACTTGTTGTGTGTATGGTGATATAGAAAGTAGTTTATAGAAAGTTACATGAAGATATAGTAAAATAGAACCTGTAACAGGGGTTGAAGAGGGCATTTGGAAGCTGAGTGGGAGAGAGTTTTCATTTGAAATTTTGTGATGGTGAGTATATTTAGATACCCCAGAGGGACTTGACCTCCCATCACATTTGTGGTTTCTAAGGGACTAGAACTTACAGTTTCATGAACATTTTAAATCTGTGATATGGAAGATTACTCTATGTTTGAACAATGTGGTGGTGCAGGAATTCTTGGACACAGAGGAAAAGGTAATATGATGAGGAAATTTCATAGAAGCAAAATATTAATCTTCAAGAACATGCCAATATCTTGCATTTTTAAAACTACATTAAAGTCACCACCATCCTTTCACCACCATCATAAGAAAGAACTTCTTTTTGTTCCACTTTTTTCAGAATATACTTGAAATATAAAATAGGTTTGCTCTCTGGCATTAATACCACAGAAACTTTGCAATGTTTACAGCTCGTATAGCAAAGGTTATTGTTTTTTTTTCCTGAATTCCTATGCTCAACTGTGTTTCTGTTCCCTCAAAAGAATTACCTGAGGTTCCATCAGTGGAGGAGGAGGTAGAAGAAACAGAGTCTTGGGCAAAGCCTCTAGTTCACCTTTGGCAGACGAAGGCGCCCAACTTTGCAGCTGAGCAGGAATATAATGCAGCCATGGCCAAAATGGAGCCATATTGTGCCATTTGTGCACTCCTCATGCCCTACTACAAGGTAATGAGGGGGAGGCTGGCCCCATCAGATTTCCTTTCACGGTTGCTCTTTGTGTGTGACTTGTAAAAACAGAGGTGATTTCAATGTAGGGTTTATGTGCACATGGCAAGGAAGCTGTTAATACTTACGTAGCAATGACAATCAAAGAACTGCAAACAGAACTTCCAAATGTGACGTGAGAAACATTTCTCTGACTATCATTTTTGGGTATCTTGGTTATTTCATTTAGGGAGCAATGCCAGGTTTGTTTGTTTTTTAACCTTTTCACACGAAACTTAGAACTTAAAGCTTAAAATATGCTAGAAGCTTGCAAAGTGAGAACTTAAATCTAGTTTCTGTTTTATGTTTGAAAATGTCACTTCCAATAATACATACATCAGCTGTGGACCCACATATTGAATGTCATTCTTTTCTCTTCCCATCTAGAACATGGAAAAACACTGCAGGACTCAGTACAAACTGTTCATCCTCATCAGCCAGCTGCGCATGATGCGTTTTTCAAATATCATTCCACATACATTATAGTCAGAGCATCTTAACTCACAGAGGGCCACATTCTCCAGCACAAACATAAATAAAATTACCTTTAGGAATCTACTAAGGATAGAACTATATTTAAAGAAAAATATACATATGCTAACATTTATAGACATGAACACTAATTTTCGGGAATATAGTCTCACTAAATAGAATCAGAGATAACTCTTTTCAAGATCACACCACTCTAAGAGTATAAAGTAATTCTGTTCCTTCATTTCAGATGAAAATATATGATGTTCTTTTTCAGACCTTTGTAAGTAGAGGAACTAGTTTACAAATTTGTCTTTGAATGTGGCACAAGTGAATGACGTTATTTTTAGTTTTTAGGTATCAAATTTTTGTCTTTCCTTGGAACCATTTAACTTTTTTAAGATTCTTAGTTTGGTATCATAAACTGCCTGTACATTTCCCCAGTTATTAAATAGAATCCAATTAAAATGACCAGATTTCAGGAAAATCTTATAAAACGTCTGGAGGTAGTAAAATAGTGTATTATTTGCAGTTTCAAATAAATATTTAATATTTTTTTATATTTAGTGGAAATGACAGTTTTCTTTTGTACAGTATTTTTATTTAATATTTGTCAGATTTTTTGTTTGCACTTAGAAAACTTGTGAAACAAAAACAATATCTATATTATATATAGATATAGATATATACTTATATATATTTGTACTAAAACTGAGGTCATTTAGAAACATTCCTTTGGGTATAATCAGGTAAGGTTCTTCAGTAAATGAAATCAGGTCTGTTAACCTAGTGCAAATAAAGATGCACAACAAAATTCACGATAATTTCCATGAACTGTTTATGTGTGAGAAAATAGTTTTAGTAGCTCATCATTTTCTTATACCAGTAGATAGACAGAATAGCCTTTTGTTTCTATAGCTTAACATCTGGATTTGAACTGAGGGAGGAATGATAAGCTCTAATATTTGGGTTGAGAACAAAAGAAATACAGAAGCTGAAGTTAGTGCCTGGAACAACTGTTAATGGATGGATAATGACTAGAATAAATGATGAGCCCTATTCCATGTTTTTCACTGATGTGGAAATAATTGTGTTTTTCAGCCAGATAGCAGCAATGAAGAAAATGATTCTAAATGGGAGACAAAAGTGGATGAAGTCCTTACTTTGAGAGGAAAGACCAAACCCCTCATTCCAGAGATGTGTTTTATTTATAGTGAAGAAAATATAGATTATTCTCCACCTAATGCCTTCTTGGAAGAGGATGGAACAAGTCTTCTGATTTCCTGTGCAAAGTGCTGCGTGCGGGTTCATGCAAGTAAATGAATCTCTCATTCATCAATGACGACTTTTTAGTGTTTCAAATAACCTTTATTTCACCTTTGTAACTTGCCAAATCTAATGCCTTGAACAATTGACATTTTGTTTGTATGTGAACTATTGACAGGTTTAATGTTTAGATCTTTCTCACTTCCTTTTACTGACAGTTTGATTAGGTATAATCATCCTTTTTTCCTCCAATTTTACGCTGTGTTAGCAGAGAGCAGATCTGTTTGGGGTCCAGAGTTCTCATGGGACTCCTTTCACATCATGGATTTTGATTTAAAATACACAGGTTGCAAAATCTAAATTTTAATCTCAAATATTGATTCATAACTCTTTTTTCTTTGTGATTTCTAAAGAGAAGTGAATATTCTTTTGGTAATCTCGGGGAGTCATTATTGTTAAATTTAATTATAAGTTAAAGATTTTATCCTTTGTAAAAGTAGAGAGAATTCTTGCTTTCTAGGGGAGCATAGTCACTACTGTTCTTCCTCAGGACTGAGATGGTTACGTTCAATACCTACCGAAATTTATATTTTTCTATAGTTGGAGAAGTGGCAAATACATTTTTTATCGAAGTCATGTAAACACTCTAAAATCTATTGAATACTACATTATTTTAAAGCTTATGCTTAATATTCCAGATTTTGCCAAATCATGTTTTATATTAATGCACTGATGCATGGTCTATGTCTGTCAAAGTAGTATTAACACATTTTGTTTTACTGTCCTTATTTTTTGAGGCAACATTGTTTTACATGACTATATATGATTTAGGGGAATAGTTTCACACCTCTTCATGAATGTATGAGCACACCATCCTCCTCTTCAAACTACACATAATCCTTCACCATAGACCATTGGATGCCTTCATTTGTTCTGCAAAACGCCACTTCTCCTCTAGTAGCCTCAATCCTGCAGTCGTATGTCCAGGGTCTAGTTTTGCCTATTTTGTCTATACCTTTGTTTTGTTTCTCTATATTCCATATATCGTTGAAGTCATTCTATATACCTTTTTTGTTTTATTTTACTTAGTTTAACACCCTCTAGTTCTGTGTGGTTGCAAATCAAAAGATTCTTTTTCATAGATGAGTACTATTCCATTATATATGTGTTAATTGGATATAAACATCTTCTCTAAGGGGTATGAAAATAATCTTGAAATACAGTTAGAGCAATCTCTTATATTTCTATAAATTGGAAAAATATATACATAAATATGCCCTCACCCTGTATTGTTGTGTATATACACAAGAAACAAAGAATCATTCCTCTAAATAAGAAAATAGGATTTAATCTTGACTTTGAATGTGTTAGCCAAACAGTTTTGTCCATAAGCTAATACTCCATAAATGTGTGCTTGAATAAACATATTATGGTCTTGGGTACCTATGGACTGTGATGGGGTTTTCTTTGGGTAGTTCCATTTCTATTACTTTTCCTTCTAAATGAAATGTTATAGGACTTGATATTAAAAATTGCCCATTTAAACCTTTTAACTTCCTCTTATTACAGTAAGTCTTAGTTATGTATTTGTTGGTACATGTAATTGGTATATATTTGCATCATTGGTTGTGTTCTTTTGTAGTTATTTTGAGTTAGACATGTACTGAATAGACAAGTTGAATTGAAAATATCCATTACTAACCAGGAATTGTGCATCCTTATCTTTATCTCTGCAACTAATTAAGTATAGTTTTGAAATGTAATTTTAAATTGCATTAGTTTAACCATGTCAAAATTCATTTATTGCAGAATGTTAAAACTTCTCCATAGTTTATTTCATGAATTGCAACTTATTTTAAAATATATTTTGCAAAATAAATAAAATATGTGCAAAGTAATAGATCTTAAGTTTTAGGAAATATTGTTCATTTGGTAATTATCAACGGTAGTATCTGTGATGACTGTTGTGAGCATTAGTAATGATTATGCCCTCCATAGTCATAGTTCATGGGATTGATATCCCATGAACTATGAGACGTGAGAACAAAAGGTATATTGGAGTCAACCTTGCTTAGTTTTATTCTAAGCAGTGAGAATCAAGGTGACATGGTAAGCAGTTGTTCTGATGTTATTTATTCAGTGCTAAGATAAGTAACATCAAAATGTAAAAGACATAATTTTTAATTCAATGCTATTACTTTATAGGTTGCTATGGTATCCCTTCTCAAGAGATCTGTGATGGATGGCTATGTGCTCGTTGCAAAAGAAATGCATGGACAGCAGTAAGTTGTTAATTTATTTTATTCCTAACACTTCTCACTATTCACAGTGGTTAAATTTAAATCTAATGGTAAGGTAAAATTGTCACATACTTTTGTGTACAATACCATACTTACTTGTATGTTTTGTCTTTCTAAATCATTCTACATAGTGGCTCCATATCTAGTGCAGAAATATTAAGTAAATTTCTAGGTGTCATTACTCAGGAAACTGTAAAGAATGCTTTTCTGACAGATGGGGTACAAATACAAAATATTCCTTCATTTTCCTGCCCACCTTTATTTTATAATTCTTGAAAATAAGTATTCAAAATAACAGTCAAGAGGAAAGATCTTCACTGACCATTGAGAAGCCAAGCTCACTTAGAACTTTTCAACTAACATGGCGTCTTTCCCCATTTATTGAATCATAGGTTCATACTTAAACAAATTGTAGAATGTTTGATATGAACTGGAGACACAATTTTCAATAGCAAATAACCCCTGCTACTTGGGGAACACAGGTTCCTCAAAATTTGAATTGTTTCTCTGAAGACTGTTGAACTTTTAGCTTATATCTCAGCATTGAACTCCATTCTGCTCATCTGTTACTTATATGCTACTTGAAAAAGAGTTTCAAGAGGTATCAGAACATTCTTGAAAGTGAGAACCTGTCAGCTGTCATTATAGTAACCCCCACTCTTGATTTCAGAGCAGATGCTCAATTTAATGATTTTGATTGTAATAGCAACATTTTCTCTATTCTTAAATGATTTCCAATAACCATGAATTAAATTTCCTTGCAACCAAAGCTAAAAACCTGAAGGACAGTATAAGGAAAATGCCTTTTTTGATGAAAATTTATGTCATGATTATCTAACTTGTGTTTCATTGCTGGAACAGATATATCATGAGTGTAAATCGAAGGTATTCTTAAAGATGTCTTTCTGAATGATTTTATTGCTGGAATTCACTTCAGTAGAGAGGAGAAAATAGGGGAAATTATGAATATTGTTTACCTTCCAAATAATCCGATCTACTTGATGTTAAACACAGTATCTTCAGAAGTCTTTTCATTCGTAGGTCCAGAACATTTTGTGGTATTTCCTTTGGTATGATCATTATGTTTAACAAAAACTGTGTAAATCTTGGAATATCATTAAAACAGTAAGTCCTGCTTTAATAAATATTTTCAGTTATTGTGTACCATCCATGTCCTATTCCTATTGTTTGAGCCAAAGTACAAGCCTTTTAAAATCAGTTTCACTGGCAATGTCCTCTCATTCACCCTAAAGTATAGATTTAGAAATTAGTGGTAGTTTAACAACTCACCAATGCATGAAGAGTTCTTTGTTCCATTTATAGTTACTGCTTGGTTCCTGTGTTCAAACACACTGAG
The DNA here is from genome assembly GCA_004024945.1 of Uropsilus gracilis. Classification (NCBI taxonomy): domain Eukaryota; kingdom Metazoa; phylum Chordata; class Mammalia; order Eulipotyphla; family Talpidae; genus Uropsilus; species Uropsilus gracilis. The sequence continues at coordinate 52,594 of PVHY01002894.1, read as the reverse complement.
CAGTCCTATCCTCTATCCTATCCTCTGTATCATTTTCATGGCAGCACCAGGGCCAGATCTAGGCTTTCCTCCTTGATTCTAAAGGCTGCTTTTGCTTGATTATGCTGTTTTCCTTTAGTATGGCTTAAGAAAAAGCTACTTTGATCATCTTTCTATTAATGTTAATTCCTTGCATACTCAGAAAATTTGCTTTTTGTATTTTTGTATTTCTTATGCCATGTGAATCCCTTTCAATTTGCAATAGAAAAAGGAAAAGAAATACAGAAAGATAAAATTTTACAATACTTTTTTGACTCATAATTTATTTCTAATTAAAAATAATCTGAAATCATTATGAGCCAATTAATTTTTCCCAGTTTATTCATTTTGAATAAACTTTGTCTTTTGAAACTTCATATCTTTCTTCTCTGAGAAATAACTGGCAATATTCATGTCTTTCCTTTTCATCCCACCTACTCCATATCCTACCTTTAACAACCTTAGTGTGGTGATGAGTGTCACAATATTTTTTACTAAACACTTAAATATGATTCTTTTTCATCACTGGAATAATTATATTAAAAGTATTCTTAGACTTGACCTCTTTAGGAATCAGTTCACATTGTAAGTTCTCAGTTTCAGAGGAACTAGTCTTTTTAGAGTGCAGGTTCTAAAAGAGCTAATGGAATCTAACAGTGCAGCTGAGACCATATGCTATTTCATTGCTGGTCTGTACTTCACTAACTCTAATTGCTTTTTGTTTCCTGGGATTTATTTTCTTAAACATACTTTGTGAAGGTAAGATTTAACTTATTGCAAAAGCAGACTACTTCAGTGGCATATTTGGTTTGCGTTGTATGTTTATATATATATATATATATATATAAATGTTAAATTTGATTGTTTAGGTTAATTCTGTTTCCTGTTATGAGTGCTTTGAAAATCTTTAGGGTAAAAAAAAATACCCAGTGTTAATTTTCATAAGATATTATGTGAGAATTGTATGTGGTGATGCATAAGTATGGTGGTTTGGTCAGTGAATGGATTAAGGAGACATAGTGTATCAGTATATACACATAAACAAAATTGAATATTGTTCAGTCATAATAAAAAAAGGAGATTTTGGCATTTGTAAATAACATGATACATCTTGAAGATATTATGCTGAGTAAAATAAATCAGTCAGAGAAAGATAAATATTGTAGACCCACATGTGAAATCTAAAATATTTCTTAAGTCAGAAGCAGAGTAGATTGGTGGTCATGGGAAGTGGAGGAAATGGTTGGTCAAAGGCTATAAACTTCTGGTTAGGATGTATGTATTCTGGGATGTGTAATGTTCAGCATGATAACTACAGTTAGCCAATATTATATTGTGTATTTGAACAATGCTAAGAAAATAGATTTTAAGAGTTACTGCTACACACGTGTACACACATACACACAAAATGATAGGTTTGTAGACTATCATTAATTTTGTAGTCATTTCTGAATATATACATGTGTCAAATCATATTGTATACCTTCAGGTTACACAGTGTTTCCTGTCACCTATATTTCCATAAAACTGAATAAAAAAGGCCAATAATTAATTGTTACATTATCGAGTTAATTATTAATAATTTGTTATTTTGGTAGCAAGACATTTTGGGGAGATTATTTCATAGCAGTAGAAAATAAGTAAATTAATACGTCTGGAGGTGATTTTTTCATCTTCAACAAGGGCAAGGTAGCTGAGGTGAATGCAAGTCTGGAATTAGTACTCAGAAACCAACTGTCTTTTCATTTAGTATTCTTACATAGTAGATTTCACTTTGGACCCATTTGCCTTGCTAGTTTTTAGATAACTGGAAGACAGAACGTTATGCCATTTATCTCTGTAATATCCTTAATACTTTGTATAGTGTTGGATCATTTATGAACTAGTAGAACATAAGGCAGAACAACTAATAAGGGTTCAACCTTTATCTGTCACCTTCAGTGTCCTTACTATATCCAAAATTTTGGCTTAGTCCTTACTGTTTTTCATTTTGTTATAACTTCTTTACATTATATATACATGCCAATTAAAATAAGACACTGGAAACTTTTTTTGCCTGATCAAACACATGTGTTGCATGAAGAGACTAGTTTTACATTTTATACTACACCCTAACTTAGATTCTAGGATGCTGGCTCTGTGCCCAAATTCAAATGAAATGAAACAGTCAAGGAAACTCTCAAATTCCTGTCTATGCTGTGATTCAGGTTAGAACCATATTTCTAATTAAAATATCTTTGCTTTGTGACTGTTTGTCCTACTTCACTATTGTTCAGATAAGTGGACACAGCAATCTGAAATACATGTTTTTTTTTTTTTAAGTTATGTTGAGTTTATGGCTTATAATCTATTTTTAATTGATTATTTTATTTTCAGATTTTTTTCTTTCTAATCCCTTGAGTGTATATATAAATTATTTTGGAATGGTTTTTACTTACTTATGGTATCACCTTAGGGCACATTCCAGTCATTACTAAGTTCTGTTTTTAGATGTAGAAAGTCAATACCCTGATATCTAACTTGTATTTCTTGTCCTTTGGTTCTTAATGTGAATTTAATTACTTTTGACATAAATTGCTGCAGTTTGTGTCTCAATTGTTTATCAGTTTCCACTGTGTACTGACTACAAATCACAACTAATTAAAAGCATAGTAATCTCATTGTAAAGAAACAGAATTTGTATTACTTTTTGTTAGTTTTTTTTCCCCATTCACCCCCTTAATCCCTATGTTAAAAAACATGCTTTTGAGTCTAGGTTTTCTGTGACATTCCTGAACATGCTGTGTTAGACCTTGCACTTCTTATGAAGGAGATACTGAGGTAGTAATTGAAATACTTTTATTCAAAAAATTAATAATTGATGTACTTATATTCTGTAGATTATTGCATGATAATAAATCACAGGATTTTTACAACATCTTTGGAAGAATTTATACAGAATTCTAAAGTAACTAACATACAAGCAGGTTAAATTGCTTAAAGGAACATGAACAAGATTTTCTTTTTTAAAATAACTAGTGATAATACCGCTCTTGTGGTTATTTTTTTCCAGAAAATTTGGGTGTTTTTTTCAGGGATCTTTCCGGGGCTAAGAGTTATTATTTGGTGGTAGATGGGAATGAAAGCAGCATATGAAGACTGGTATCTTAACATCATTGAGAGTCACTCACATTTATGACTTTGACAAATCATTAGTTGCCCATCTTTTCTACATGGTAACATTGAGCTTATTTTGTAGTTGTTCATTACCAGATTGAAAAATTTCAAGTTTCACATTATGTCTTGTGAGGGAACTTTTCTATTGCCTTAAATATTTAAGGGAAACAGGGAGGCAGGAAATGTAGATTCAGTAGTTTATCTGTCTATAATCTAAATCAGATATCTATAGATCTAAGATATAAATTAAAGGAAGATTTAAAAGCAACATAATGAAAATTTTCTAATGCAGATGTATAGTTAAGGTTTTATTCGTACCTAAAAATCCCTTGCAACTCTCTTACTTTGTATTTCCATTTTACTTAATTAGTTTTTTCTTAAACATTGAAAACCTTCAAGAAAACTAAATTTATGTATGTACCTTTTAACCTAGTCAGAGGTGATGAGTAACAGGAAAGCATAGGGATGTCAAGAAATGCTGATAATTATTTCCTATGCCAGTGCTGTTTTTATGAGCCAAAGAAAACTTTTCATATATTTTTAACCTTAAGATCCTCTATAACTTTATCTTACCTGCTGTTCAGAAATGCATGCATTGATCACTAAATCCCCTTTTGTTTTAATATTCTCTTTTTTCTTTTAATTCAGAATTTGTTTGAATATTTCAATTTGAAAGCAATACAACATAAACCAAAAGTTTTAGAGTATATTTTTTGATGAATATTGCTGCGCAATGAAAAAGTAGATTTTATAATGAAACATTTCAAAAAGCACTGTGGGTTAGTTTTTTCTATTTAGTAAAATACATGAACTAGAGAGTTGTACATATCTATTATCTGTTATATTTACTGTCCTATGAAATGTTTTGTAAATATTTAACAAACAGCAGTATTCATATATTTTCTTTACAAAGTGGTTTTAAGAAACCAGAATCTTCCCCACCCCCCTCTTCAAGAAACCAGAATTTAAATGTGAAATAATTTTTCACCTTGGCCATACATTTAATCACTGTACCCTTTATTTTGCCTTTTTTAAAGAATTGAAATAATATTAGATATGAGCAAGATATATGTAAATGATCATTTGGAATTAGCATTTCCTTTCCTCTTAAAAAGTAGAATATGCAATTATGATTAAGAAGCAGCATTTTGATATCTCTCTCTCTCTCTCTCTCTGTTTGCTCTCTTGGTTGTAAATATATGGCATCAAAAGATTGGCTACTGTTTTTCATTTATGCCTTTTAGAGATGCACATAACTATTTCTGAAAGAAAGTGAATCTTTTCTTTGGATAAGTCATAGACACAAAGTTAAATTTGAGAAGTGCCAGAGCTAGTGGTCTTTACAAAGCCCATGTCCATATTGTTGCTAAAGAAATGTCATTTGTTGGAATCTATTTCTCTGAACTCCTGATCTTTAGAGTTTATCTCAACCCTTAAGTATCAGACAAAAATGATCAACTTCTTGAAAGTGGTAAATTTTAAAGTATTTTGGAACTAAAATTACTTCCTAACTCCTATAATTTTCTGGAACTCTGATAATTGTTGTGTTAAGGAAGGGGATCTTTTAGGTAGTCTTTGAAGCTCCTTCATCTGATAGGAAGCAACCCTAACTCCATGTCTTTGAATCTGAGAGTAGTGTTTTTCTCTCCTCTCTAAAGTATTATTTCTCATAGGGTAGTGATTATCAAAGAAAGTTTGTGTGTTAAGATTGTGTTATCTATGTCCCATCACACAATCTTCACTTCCCTCTCAAATTCTTCAAATCAGTAATAGGTATCAGAAATTTCCAAATCTCTGGTTTTTAGAAGTCTTCTGATTTAGAAAAAGCAAAATTTTGTCTTTTAACTTTGAACCTTCAGTTTAGAACAACCACTTGATTCAAATATAAACTGAGTAGCATGGATAGAACTTTCTAGAGTCAATAAAATTAAGCAAAGAATTTATTATTCTATCTCAGAAACCCCATTTTAAAGACATTGAACCAGGGACTGGGGAGAGTAGGTCCTGTGCAGAATCACCCCAGTTTATGGTAAGAGACCCTGAATTCATGATAGTACTCAAATTTCTAGCCCACACTACCCCCTGCCCCTGTTACTTGTTTTTATTTTTCAAATTTATTTTATTTATCTTTTATTGTTTTGCTAGTGTTTTTATTAACTTGCTAGTGTTTTGGCTGTATAGGATGGCCCCCCTCAGATGTAGTCACTGTAACACTCCCATGACCCAGCACCTGTAGTTCTGTGGTTCTCCAAATTCATTGTTTCCTCCTCTTTTCAACCCTCTACTTTGAAAGATCTATGCTCACCCTTGATGGATGAGTTTTAAAGCATGTATGTTTATGACTTAGAGTGGGGAGAGGATTGAACAACTCACCAGATCCTGAACAACGTGTTTGAATGATTTTTTTCATATTCATTGAAAATAAAGTGAGCACTGCTAGTGTAGTTGGTTTTTAGCTTAGAAAATAATTAACATTATTGGATGTTTGAACACAGTAGTTTCTTTATCCTTTCATTTTACCCTGTTGCTGCCAAGATCCTTTCCCAGAACTGGATAAGCTCCTGAATCCAATTTCCCAACTGACAACAGCGTTGACATTTTTCTTTTCTGAAGAGCTCTGAAGTGGCTTTGTAGATCAGAGCCATTGATTTTTAGATCAGATTGGCTTATGGCCTTGAGAGGTCATAATAGTACTGCTACTTCCTGTGATGTATTTTATGCTGTCTTTTTTTTTTTTTTTTTTTTTAAAGTCCCATAAGATAGTCAAGACCAGGTGATGGGAGGCTGTCAGCCTGAAAGACTAACTTTGATCTTCATACACAGTAAAACTAGTAGAAAAATAAAGGCCCCTTCCTAGTAAAGACAGGTGTTCACAAGTAGATAGTGGCCATTCGTAGCCAAATGTTTGCTTATACCATTGCTCCTCTTCATTGAGGTGTCCCTTTGAGCCAAGAGCCAGGACTATACTCTCCCACTTGGGTTCAGAACTACCTCTTGTTTCCTGAGGATGTAGATTATTCCAAACCGCTGCCAAGCTAAACTTTGGTTCAGGAAGGCCAGGGTAGTAGTAGTTATTTTATTTCAGTCAAATAGAACAACACATTTGATGATATAAGTTATCCTTACAGCATAGCTGTGATGTGGAAGCCTTTTAAGGGAATCGCTTAATAGGCCCAAAATTCACAAATAATGTTTTTCCCCTAGTCTCTTCCCCCCGCCAAAAAAAAAAAAAAGCCACACCCCCCATCCCCACTGCCACTATTTGATAATAAAGGAGACAGAAAGAGAAGTCTGTATAGCTTATTGTAAGTGGAACTATATTCATAAATAGCTTCTTGATTGAGAGTAAATGCCTCATTAATCTTAAGTGCTTCAACCAGAGAGTACAAGTAAAGTCAGGAAGAATAATGACTGACATTAAGGGGGAGCATATCACACTGTACTATATACTAGGATGCGAATGTCTGCAGGTCACTAGGCTACAGTGCACATCTTCTTAGCAATGAGAAAGGGATTCCTAGGAAGAGCAAAAAGGAAAAAAGTGCAGCGCAGACATTTTTCTTGAATGGGGAAAATGAGTCCAGTAGCAGGATGAAGAAATATACTTTGTTATTTGTTATAGAAGGTCAAGCTGAGGTGAAAGAATTTACTAGCTGGGTTTTCATTTGAAAGATCTATGCTCAGCTTTCAAGGATGAATTTTAAAGTTTCAAAGGCAAGTGTTGTTTAATTTTAATAAAATAGGATATGTTTTCCACTTGAAGTACATTGGTCAGGGTCCTTGAAAATATGTAAACGAAGTAAGTTCTGTCTAGATTACCTCAGACTACTTTTAAATTGTAGAGATACTTCTTGCCACTAAAGCATGCACTTTTTTGGCTACACTGCTACCAAACTGGTCCTCTGTACATCTTTGATTAAGTTTTATACCATTGTAAACAATGCCATTCAAAAGATTAATCGCTAAGAAAAACAATTTTTTGAAACAGTTATGATTTTCTGTTCTATTCTCTTTCTTTTACAGAAGTGATTATATGATATTTACTTAAAATAAGTCTCTATAGGGCTTATCTCTTTAGCCATGAGAGATTCCTAGGATGAGGAGCAAAAGTAGAAAATGTGGACTCTGGTGCCAGGGATGGTGATGCATGCCCGTAAGTGGGAGTATAGGAAGTCATGGCAGGGGCCAGGGATCATTGTTCGAGTTCCGCCGGGGGCACATAGTAAGACCTAGTTCCAAAAAAATATAGCTGGGCATGGTGGCATGCACCTGTAATTCCAGCTACCTGGGAAGCTGAAACTGGGGATTACTTGAGTCTGTGGTACCCTGTTCAATGTGAGCCTGTGGTTCCACAGGCAAAAATAAAGAAAAAAGAAAATGTGGACTCTCTCGACCCCCAAATATCTGTGTGCTATTTCTTGGAGCCTATGAATATGTTGTAGTGCATGAAAAAGGAAATTATGGTAGTAGAAATTGTTTCTCATTTGATGACATAGTGGGGAAATTAATCTGGTTATCTGGATGTGATAGGGTGTGTCCCCCCCCCCCCCCATTGTCTCCTGTTTAAGATTGCAGGTTTCAAGGACAGGTATGCTAAAATGTGAGAATGACCTTAGTCGAATTTCCCTTCAGGGAGATGCAGGAAGGAGAAAGGTGACACAGGTTTCCTAGAAGGTGGGAAATCAGGGTATATAAAGGGTGTGCAAACAAAGAGAAGGAGGCCAATATGGAGATCAGATAGAGAGAGGTTCAATGGAGGAGAGATGGGAATCAGCCATCTTGTAGAGTAAAGATGTGAGCCATGTGGACTTGGCCAAGGCTTGGGGGCCTGCAGCCTTTGGCTGGCCCATCTGGCAGCATGTGTGTTAAATGCAGTTAAGAAGTCTGCAGATTTGAACTCCATGTTGGAGTTTGTTTTGCTGAGTTTGACTGGTGTCTGGAAGAGGCCGTGCAAAAGTTAGGCCTGAAAAGAAAGTGAACTTGGCTGGGTCCGGTACCATGAAGTTTCTGCTACCTGAAGACGACAGGAGAAGGCAGTGTAAAAGACAAGGAGGAGCACGCCAAAGGAGCGCCCCAAAGAAAGATGTCTTGAAACACGTGGAGAGGAACTCTGACTGACTGACATTGGTGAGATGATCAGGACTGAGAGACTGAGAATTTTTGGGCAATCTGGAAAAGAACTTTGGACAATGCTGAGAAAGGTTTTAGACAATGTTAAAGTAATCTAAGTCTTACATGTTTCTTTTGTAGTAATTAAAAAATCATTTTGTTAAAAATAAATTAGTCTTAACTGATAGTCTTGCATTGGTTAGGTATTTTGGTTAAAAAGGCTGGGGATGGTTAAAAAAAAAAACAAACCCACAAGAGTTTAAACTTAAAGTTTTTCTTCTGCAGTTTTTAGAGCTAAAAGCGGAAAGCAGCTACCTGGCTTTTGCTTATCAATGGTAAAGGTGATCAGTGTAAATGCTAATAAACAGTTTGTAGCCTGCTTCCTAAAGAGAGAAGCAGGCTTAGGTGTGGCTACTTAAAGGTAATTGATAATGGCCTGCTTGTAGCCTGCTTCAAGTAAAGAGAAGCAGGCAAAAGTGTGTTTAAAGTTAAAGTCAAAAAGTCCATATACCCTGTTTCAGATGTACCCTGTGCAGTCACAAGGGTTCTTACATGTCAAAGAGGAAGGCAGAAGAGGAGGTGTTATGTGGGGAGTATTGACTAGTTGCTGCCTTTGGGATGGCTTCTAAAACTGGAGAGAGCAAAGGAATGAAGTCTTTCCTTAGGAACCTCCAGAAGTGAATGACCCTTCTGACAGTTAATTTTAGCCCCATGAGATTTTTTTTTTTTTTTTTTTTTGGGCTTCTGACCTACTGCACTATATAGGCATATGTTGTTTCAGGTCATTAATTTGTCATTGACATTCAGTAGAAAGACAACTCTTTGGAGGGTCACTAATTTTCACTTTTAAATGTTCAGCTCACTAGGTGTATTGTATTTTGAGGATCATCTCTCAATTTCTAGGCATTCCCTCTAGTCCCTGGACTCCCGGGAGTCTTTAACCTCATTCTGACTATATATTCTTTCACACTCTCCATTGCCACTTTCTTGTTACTCTCCTAATTCAGCCATGGGAAAGGCACCTACTAATCTGTTGGACACCTGCATCTTTGCAGCTGCACAGGATTTGCAGAAGTCCTATACATAGAATGTTCTTGTTTTCAGCTTGTAACTGTGGGCCCTCAGTGGTGCCAGTAATTTGCTCTGCTTTTTCATCACCCATTCATACCCCCACTCTTCTGGTTGACACTTTGCTCTGTTGAATCTTCATCACCTCTCCCTTTCTTCACTTACCTTAAGAGCTCACTTTTATTTCACTGAGAAATGGAAAGCCTTCAGCAGAGATCTGCAAGTTTCTATTTCTAGTATATCTTTAATACTTCTGTTCCTGTTCAAAGTCCTCTCTCTTCTACATGAGATCATGGTCTAGTAGTTCATCCTATTTTCTCCCACCTCATAAATGTTTCTTTTTTAAAATAAATCTCATTATTATCCGTGTAAACTATTTTTTCTATTTTGAAATAAACCCCCTCCCAAAAGAAACCAAAACCTTGATCTTTATACTGTCCCTGCCAGCTTCTACCCTCTTCCCCCATGCTCTAATGTAGTTAGTTCACATTTCTTAGAAACTTTGATCTCACCAGCACAATTAGCCTGTCACTTTACTGTCTCCTGCTTGAATTACTGTCTTCACTAGGTCAAGTTGTTTTTCCTCTTCCTTTACCACTATTTCTTTTCATAGCCCCTCCCCTTCCCCTTCTGCTCTTCTCTAATCTATTTGGTATTCTCATCCCATCTCAAGACTTTGATAGTTTTAAATGGCAAACAGTCATTAATAGCCCCTGCTTTTCTATGTCCAGTGAAGCCTTTAGTGCAGAGCCTTCAGGACACCTTCCTTCCTGCACAACACATCCCCTTCCATGTCAAATTTATCATACCCTGAAGTCATTTACAGACCTTCCAGCTACAGAAGTCAAAAACTTTAGTGTTAGAGTTGATGTTTTTCTTTTTCTCATTCTGCACATCCTTGTGACAGTAAAACCTGTGGTCTTTCAGAATGAATCCTAGCCCATTTCCTGCCCACTCTGCTGATATTAGCAGTCCGAACTACTCCTTACTTCTTTCCTGCATTAGGGCAGTAACCTGATAACTTCTCTTTCCACCTCTACCTGTGGATCTCTATTGTCAGCACAGCAACTGGAATGATCTGAGTAAAAAACGTCGATCAGATTATGTCCTTCCTATGCAATAGTTTTCTGTAATAAAACTCTTTTTCATGATCTATGGAGTCTTGTCAGACTTTCATCTTATTTTCTGACCACTGTTCCTATTAGAGAAAGCTATATCTACCCAGAGCCATAACATTTTCTGCCATTTAGGTAAATCCACCCACTTAATGATTCAGTGTCTGCTGCAACCTGAGTAAGTTTCCTGAGGGCAGGATCTTTTTCACTGCTGTTGCCTTGTCTAGTAAATAACCTGGTGATCAACCAGCATTTGTTGAATGATTGCATGCTTTCATTTGTAAAACAAATTAGATGTATATGTCTAAACTAGGAATCATCTTGCCTTAAAAATCTGTTGCAGCCAGATGAATTTCCATTCAGAAGGTAACTGCTTAGAAACCTGTCATTCAGTTTCCTAAGCACTCAGAATTCATGCCAGCCCTGTCTTTGTGTGAGATCCTGTTCTCTCTCCAACCCTGATAAATGAGCCACATCTCCAGAAATGGTTCTTCCATGTTTTGTTCATCAGCACTTTTACAAGCCTAGGTTTTCTGTTAATGTGATTAATTATTGTTTGTTTTCCCCACTCAGTCCTATTTTATGGTTTTGCATTTCTGTTATGAACATGTCAGATAAATAAGGGTGTGGGGAGCTATTTCAATCACGTAATTTTTCTATAGCACTGAAAATTGACTCTAGTGGCACATACGGATATGTCAGCTAAAATGAGAGCGTCTTACGAGGCAGCTTGAGTGTGTTGGTATTGGCATTTCTTTAACTGATGTTTTATGGAGGAGCATTTGGAACATGATTTCCCTCGACTACAAATAATGAACAACTGTGATAGCCATATTATAACAATGTCCTTCTCACCATTGTTGTTAATGTTGTGTCAGCACTTTGGTTACAAACACTCTTTTTCTGGTTTAATAACGGAGTCATAAAGAAATCATTTCATGTTGTAAATTGATATACTAGTTGTTCATCTTAGTGGTAATTTTGTATGGTACCAGATTTTTAAAATGCTTGGTATTGCTAAAAGCGAATTTTGTGAATGATATCAGGTGAGGGAAAGGGACCTGACTAGGAAAGGTACAGTGTTTGGAATATGATCTGAATTTATGCTTTTTCATTTAGCTTTTAGCTGCCCTGAGGGGAGAAAAATACAGCAGAATGGCTCTTTTTAAATGCTGTGCTTAGGAAACAGGAATAACAGCTGCCTTATAGAGCAATCATGTTGTAACAGGCATTTCAGTATATTTTTTTTGTTTTGTTTTAGGAAACATTGGCCGACTAGCAATATATTTAAATCTTTATAATCGTGAGTCATTTTAAACGGGGTATTATTGTTCTTGAAAAAAACGTGCTCATTAAATGTGAGATAAAACAAGACTGGCAATGAGCACTGACTGTTGAATTTTATTTATTTTGTTCTGCAAGGCTGAACAGTTTTGGTATTTCTAGAGATCAGATTGGGAAGACATTATAGTAGACTGAAAGACTAAAGGAAATTTTTAGTTTTCACCTAAGTAAAATGGAAATCCTTCACAATAATGTTAATTTTAAATCACACACGGCTTTGGAAAAAGGTTTAATTTCTTTGTATGTGTGTTTGTGTATGAATGTGGTGTTTTCTTTTTCTTTTTTTTAAATATAAGAACACTAATCATGTTAGGGAAGTCTTCTCTTCCTGACATTCTCAAATTCTCAATTTTTTTTTCAGCGAACTACTGATACTATTTTATCAATTGATTTTTAAGATCTTTTCCTTCCCACAAACTAATATTATATCTTCTTGTTCTTGGTGTTTTTGAATGGTAGCGTGTTTGTCTAATGTGCCTCAGAATTGTCCCTTAGTATGGCATTATCTAATTCTTATTAATTCAGTATTTATGAATTTATCATATATTTCACTAGTATTTTAAATTTTAGTCATGAACCTATTCCTTTAAAATAATAAGACTAAATAAAATGTGAGTAACTGATGATTCTAGTTCCAGAGGTAACTCTTTTATTGTAAACAGAAATGAAATGACAGTAATTGTATATTTCTTCTCTGCTTATCAGAGAATGAATGCAAGAGGTTGAATTGCTGTCATAATTTATATGCATTTATAATGCCAAATTCTTTGCCAAATCTTCTCTATCAATTTGAAATCAGGTAGGAAGACAGGCAAAGCAGAGAATTTAACTAAACTTACAAATGGGAACATCTGGCCCTTTAAACTCAGCTACTCTTAGGTTTGTTCCAGCCTGGATGAGCAGTAGCAATACCACGCTAACCTTAAGAGGACGCAGAAACAAATTTACTCATTAAAAAAACAAACTAAAGTCACTGAGAGTACAAGGAACCCCTTGGTAGTCTTACCAACCAGTTCGGTCTTGTGTCCAAAACGGCATATGGATCTTTCAGCCATCTATGTCCAGAAAATGGTGGCTGTCTTACCATCAAGCCAGATGGAAAAGATGGCTTGTCTGTCCTTCTTCAAAAGTGGGAGAAATCTAATGAAGGAATCAGGATGGTGTCATCAATTCTCCTCCAAAAGGCACAGCTCCAGCATTCGTTCAGCTTCAATTCTAAAGTGTCCTGAAACCAGCAAGATTCACTCACTGTAATAGCACCAACCATTTCAGTGGTACCCCAATGAAAACAACAGCATTCCAAGTTCTCCTCGGGTCTCCAGACAATTTCCAAACTTTGCAGTTTCAAAGTTAAAGCAAGTTTCAAGTACCATGTTTCCAACTCAACTTCTACAAGTCACAAGTTTCTCCAGCATGGCTCCCCGGGCTCCTCATCAGCCTGGGTGAGGGATGGAAGCCCATAGTGTGGCTTCCTTCCCTGCTCTGCTGCCACACATTGCAGCAGCAGCTCCCAGGTCTCCAGCCTCCATGCTGCTCCTCTGCTCTCCTCTCTACACCTTTCTCTCTCCATTCCGCTCTCCAACCACACACCTTGAGTCTCTTTTATGTCCTCACAAGAAACCTTGGCTTCCATTCTCCAGGTCTCCACCCACCAAGATACAATGGCTGCTATCTCAGTGCAGCACCACCACATGGGGCCACAGCCCCCAATTTCACCACAGCACCCCTATCATTAGCACCATGTCAGATAAATATCATGTGTAATTATTTTCTCCCCTTTGGTATATCTTTTTGTTTTGATAATTTCTTTTGCTATGTGGATTTTTAATCATTTCCTTTAGTTTTGAAGGTGACTATCATGTATGTATTTATTGGCAAAGAAGATCTTTGAATTTTTTTAATTTTCAAAAGTTGATTAAAATTTTTTTCTCAATAATTTTTTGTTTTGCATTAGAAATATTTTCTTCTGTCATTTTATGGTAATTATATAGTTTTATTCTTTAAAGTCTTCAAATTTTGATGTGATCAGAATTCATTTATCTTTCTAATTTTCCTTTTTTAAAAAATGCTATATTAAAGGGTTATATTCATCCAAAATTCTCCAATTTATTTGCCTGCATTCCCTTCTTAGGTTTTTATAGTTCTGTTTTGCTTTTCAGTTGTCTATAAATCAACTGTGATTTATTTTTATGAATCAGAGATTTCCCTCTTCTCCATTCTGCTGATTTCACTATTGAGTGGTTTTTGTTTTTTATTTTCAGCTCTTTATTCTAATTCTTTAACTAATAGTGACTTGCTTGTCAAAATATAAGCTTTTTATTTCAGTATTTTTTGTTGTAGAATTTCTATTTTATTGTAATTTTTTTAAATCTGATTTTTCATTTATAGTTCCTGGCATTATTAGTGCCCACATTTAATTTTTAAATCCTATTAAAATGTTTGTTTTATGTTTTGTATATAAGATTGTTACATATTTAACCTGCTGTCTTTTTCTGCTTATGGAAACTTATTTTCTTGTATGTGTTTTTTGTGTTTTCATTGTGAGCACACATTCCTTAGAACTTAAAATTTGTGAACTCCTTGACTAGTTTGTTGTAGGTAGTTACTAAAAATTATAATTTTATTTTTAAATTACTGCAATTCACCTTTCACTAGTATTACTTTACTTCATAAGCAGTATGTGAACCTTACTATGGTATAATTTCATAAATCCCCTCTTCTCTTTATGTTTTTATCTTTTATTTGATTTCTATATTTACTTCACAATGTTTTTAAGCAATATAATTTTTTTAATCAAGCTAATCTCTCTGGTGTGTTATGTGTGTGTTCTGTAAAGTTAAAAAAATATTTAGGTATTCACCTTTCCATTGTTCTTTATTCTATCATGCTGGTTTAGTTTGGTGTCATTTTCCTTCATTCTGAATTATTTTTTAGTATTTGTTGTAGTCTTGATTTCCTGGAGATAAGTTCTCTTTAATTTTTCTCTCTGAGTCTTTCAAAGTTTTATCATCATTGTCAAAGAATATTTTCCTTCTTTTTTTTCCTGTGCTTTTAAGATGTTTTCTTTATATTTGGTTATTAGAACTTTGACTGCTATGCATTTAGATTTTTTTCCCCCATTTCTTGGGATTTATTAGGTATTCTGGGTCTGTGTATTGATGTCTTTTACCAGTTTTGAAACTTTTCTGCTGTCTCCAAGTATTTCTTCTCACTGTTCTCTCCTTTCTGCTAGCACTCCAGTTACACATAAATGTAATAGGTTCTTATTTTCCTTCCGATCTCTGTTCATTCTTATAGTACCCCCCCATTTCTAGTTCATGTCTTTATAGTTACTGAACATTTACTGTCTCAATTCCCATATGCTTTGAAATATGACTGATAAATTTAGCATTTGTTTTTTTCCCCCATTTTACCATATCATTTGTTTTCCTAAACAGTTTCTATGACTTTGTAGTTTTCCTCTCCCTCCTCATATGTTGTCTGGTTTTTCTTTAGACCCTTTAGTATTGTGAACATGCTAATTTTAAAGTTCCCTTATTCCAATATGTTGCCCATTCTGTCTTATTTTATCAATTATTTATTTTCTTGATTACAAATCATACTTTCTTCCTTTTTTATTGAACCACATAATCCTTTTTATTGTGTTTGACATTTTGTTCATAGCAACTAAAGTTAATAATACATCAAGAAGGATGTGCCCCTTGTTTGTCAGGTTTCTAGAATTGAAGTGAAGTCAATCTAATTTGACTCTGAACTTAGTTGTAACTTTTGTTTGGTTCAGTTCACTGTAGTTTCAGATATTTTGAGGGTGAGATCAGATAATAGACTTTAGCAGAGTCTATTATCTGAGTGCTACAGAGACTCCAGTCTTCCTGCTTTTCACAACTGAGTTGCAGCATTTAGAGCTATGGAAATTGTTTCTCCCTTTAGAGTCTAACTGCCTGGATTTTTGGTTCCTGAAGAGGCTTCTTTTTTTTTCTAGTTTTGCTTCCTTTCTGCACCTTGAGGCAGTTATTATTGATATATTAATATTTTATTTCCTGCTAAACAATTACACCCAAATTAATGTTATATAAGTTGCCTAATACCATAGATTCCCATTCATATATTCAACCACTATTCTTCTTGCACTTTTTGTGTGTTCCACATCCTTTATATTGTTCAGTCATTCAGGGAAACTACTGTTTTCCTCCCTTCTACAAATAAGACATCCGAGGCACAGAGAGTAAATGATTGTTCCAAGGTCATACCACTAATAAGTGACAGAACTGTGACTTGAACTCTGGTCATCTGCACTTTGTTAACCATGGTGATATAACCTTGTTCTCCAAATTCACTGTTTTTTCTCTCAATTAATTGGATTCAGTTAGCCTGAGGTTAAATTACACAGACTTACTGAAATAGTGCTTTTGCCTAAAGTGGTATCATTCTTTAAAGGATAAAATGGGGATAAATTTAATGATTTTATCCCAGTGAAAAGTTTTATTAGCTTCATTAATGAAACAAATGGGGACAAAGATTATTATATTAAAAATATGCTGCTTGGTAAAAGTTTTTTATGATATGGGTTCTTTTGAGGGAATTAGTTTTAGAAATTAATTCTGACTTATAGAAATGAGAAAATGGAGATTGATTATGCTTTTTATCTTCTTCATAGTATGGTTAAATACACACAGATTTTCCCCCCTTCATTGTGAGCTTCCCAGGGCAAGCACAGTTTCCTGCTTATTTTGACAATCTTCTATCCTGTTTTATGCCTTGCCTTTTAACCAAGGCACAGAGGCTGCTGAGTTGTAGGGTCAGGCCAACTTGTGCTTGAATTCCAGTCTCTCTCTTTGGTGGATAAATCAGGGGCTGGAAAGCTACAGCCTGTAGTTCAAATCCTGCTCACTGCATATTTTTATAAATAGCATTAGAATACAGTCAAGCCTGTTTGTTGACATATTGTCCTACAGTGACAGAGTTGATTAGTTGCCATAACTCTGTAGTACAAAACCTAAGTAGTAAATATCCAATCATTTATAGAAAATGTTTGATAAGTCCCTGCTTGGGTCAAGAGTAGTAAGATAATGGATGATCTTGCACAAGTTATGTACTCCTGAATTCTAATTTCCTCATCTAAGAATAGTGAAATATTGATTATTGATCATATTCATGTTGAGAGAGGAATGTGTAAAGTATGTGTCTAGCATGGTATCTGGATTAAGTCAGGCCTTTAGTACATAGTCTCTGTGCATCTAATAGATGAATTTTTATTATTGATAACCAATTTTTTTTTATTCAGTTTTTTCACTGAACTTTAAGATGAGCAGTACTAGCATATTTAGTAGGTATGAACTTTTATATATACTTTGGATGTTGTATGGATTCATAAGAAAAGTTTGCCTGCTTTTCAGGTAAAGGTTTACTTACGACCTTATAAAGTGCTAATAGTTAAACTAAGGAAAGAAAGGCTTAAAATTGTCCTATCTGTATTGCCTTCTCCTTGGCTGTGAACATAGGCATTTAATTCATATTCATTTACTAATGAGTGACAGATTGATATCTTTTCTATCAGATCAACTTATTTGGTTCCTGTGAGAGTTAGTGAATCAAAAAAGTGATGTGATTGGATTTGACTTATTTTTTTTTCAAAATAGTGTGAGTTGAATGACATCAGATATCAGAATCATTATATAATATCTAGTAAATTATATAAATGACTTTACTTGACCATGAATGTTTCTGGATTTTACTAAGAAATAAGATTTCTCAAGTAAATCATAACAAAAGTAAGTTCATGTCAAGCCATTATTTTCTTAACTCAATGTTAAGTCTCCAGAACCTGCAGATTCCATTCCTTACTGTCTCATTATATAAGAATGGTCTTTCTTTGCAATTTTTAAAAAATCATTTGTTAATTTTCAATATTATTAATCTGTTCTATTTGACCTATTTTCTCTTCCATTTAAGTCATGCGGATGGTGTATTCTCTATTGGTTGTCCTAATAGAGAGGGAGAGAGTGAATCATCTGACAAAAGTTCTCCTAGCACTAAATGAGCTTACAGTTTAATGAGCACAACAGAAAGAATTCAGCAGATATTTAGCAAGATTAGTAAGGGAGTGGTAGGTGCATCAGGGATAGAAGAGCCTTTTCTCAGGGGTTGACATTAGGTTGAATGTCAAGGATGTGTTCAGTTTATAAGTATCTGGTGAGATGCCTCTGATGTCCCTGAGGTAGAAAGACCTCATCCAAAGTTCCTGGAAAGGGAAGCAGTGCAAAGTGAGGCTGAACAAAACTATGGTCTAGCTGTTGTGGCCCTTTAGCTCACATTACGTATAGAGAAGCATAAAACCCAAGCTGGTGGCTTTCACATTGACGGTGGTATAGATTTTGCTGTCGTTTAGGTCTGGTGAAGATGCCAGGCTAGCAACTAAGATGTCACCAGTGATACTAGAGAGAAGAGGGCTATTCAGAAGCAGGACTGACAGTTCAGTTTTGTATATGTGTTTGAGATACATGTGGGTCTGTTAGATAAACATCTCAGAAATAAATGTTAAACTCATTGGTCTCGTGGCAGTCAGGATATGGATCAGAAGTTCGGTAGGTATGTGTGGGGAGAGAAGAGAATGACCCTATTACAGAAATTACGGTGTACAAAGATCATGGACAAGTTGCCTGGTAAAGGAAGCTGAGGATAAGCCAGAGAGAGGGAGCATGACAATGGGGAGAATGTAAGGTCGTAGAAACCACAGGGAGAGAGTTTGTTGCAGACATGGTTGACAGTGCTGAGACCATTTGATCAGATAATGTTGAAATATTTGGAAAATTGTTTAAATTTGAAAAATAGTAGATTTTCTGACTTGGAAGTCATTGGTGAACCAAGAGAAAAACAAGTTTAATATTATGGTAGGTGTGAGTATTCTCAACTCTCGTTAAAGTCTTGAGTCTACAGTTCTACTTAGAGGGCTTTTTTCTCTTGTGGTAGTGCTCTGGAATGTGTATACCTTTTAATGTTTCTAATGAGGTGGTTTAAAGCAGTCACCATGCTTCTTTGCTGTATTTAATTCTGCTAAACTGTCCCGTTAGGTTTCTCTCACTACTGGTTTCATTAATCAGACGTCTAATTCTCTTGCTATTTGAGTTCCTCACAGTGCACAACTCTCCTTACTGCATCACATTTCATATTAACATTTTTTAATATGTAATGATAACATTTGACCTTGTGCTTTATTTTCATATTCTCTTTATATCACTGAAAAATATGCAAACTTATTAATATTTTTTGAAATTACTCTTGAATAATTTTGACATATTGTGTGGTTTGACTACTGGATTTGTCATTTTCAGTATTTGGGTTGTGAAATTTCCTTTTCTTTGTGTGTTTCATCAAGACCAGTTATTTCAAAGACCTCTAAAATATGACCGGTATGGATCGAGAAAAGTCTTCAGTGCACTCACTATCTCCTTGGGTGGGGTTTATAGTGGATTCACATGTTAAATATGCAGACCAGCCTTTGCTGCTTTGAATCTTTAATAAACTCCCAGGAAATTTCAAATAGATATGAAGAGACTTCTTAGACACATGAAGCTATTTAAAATGGATTCATTTCCATTATTTTGGTTTTGTACTCATTAAAAAGAAAGTTACGAAGTTTGACACCCATTATTAAGAATGGATAAGTTAGAAAGATTCCCTATACACTAGGCAAAACTGTCAAAGTTAGTTAGAGATAAAGAAACAGATAAAGAAATTTTACACAGAAACTTGGAGCATTGTTGTATACACCGAGGTTTTCTGACCACTTTGTCACCAGTGAACTGTCATCTTAATCCTCATCTCTCCCCTGCTTCCACCTCTTTCCCCTTCCCTTTGTTTTATGCTTTAGTTCTGCTGTCAGTTTGTTAGTTTTAACTTTTTCTTGTCCTTTTGTTTGTTTTTCCTGTATCTTGCATATAGGTGGGATCATCCAGTGTTTCTCTTTTTCTTTCTGGCTTCTTTCTGCTAGCATGATTCCTTCTAACTCCATCTATGTTGTCACATGCATTATGTTTGTCTTTTGATTGCTGAATAATATTCCATCATGTAAGTATACCACAACTTTCTGATCTGTCTATTCTGGGGCATTTGGGTTGTTTCCTTATTCTTCTTCAGAATTTATTAATCAATAAATTGGAGACAAATTTGATATTGAAAATAAGTTACTTTGTGTAGAATTGAGAAATAAGAATTAAAAATTTCTAGGTGAGCAAAAAGCATTGCATTACTTTCTGGCCTTGTTTTCTCATGGTTTACTGACATTGGATTGTAGTGAGAAATGATGACTAAAGTAATTAAAATTAGAGAAGTCATTAGAATGAAAAGTCAGTTCTTATCCAAGACAGATGAAAGTGCTGTAAATACAAATTTATTTGTGTAGGGGTATAAAGGAAAACATTTCATGGTACTGCTTTTTTTTGGACTGAATAGTTTGTATTTACCCAACAATTTTCTAACACCATTTGCCTACAGAATGCCTAAGGGACACTTTTTCTAGAAAGAGTATCTTTTAAAAAGAATTTCTTTTCACCTCACACAGGTTTGAATGGCTGTAATCTAAAAGACAAAAAACAGGTGTTGAGGGGGTGGGGGGGGGGGGAGAGAAACCTCATCTGCTGTTGGGGATATACATTGGGAGTTCCTTAAAGGTTAAAAACAGAAGTGTCTTATGCTCCTTTAATCTTACTTTGGGGTATTAACCTAAAGAATTCAAAAGCACTATTTGGAAAAGTCATGCACCCCTATTTTTATTATATCACTATTCACAAGTTAAGATTCAGAAACAGGCCAATAACTGCAAAATGGATATGAAGATGTGGTTTATATACGCAATAGAGTATTGCTCATCCATAAGAAAGGATAAAGTTTTGCTGTTTGTGACAACATGGATGCTAACTGAAATAAAGTCAGAAGAAGAAGGACAAATATTGAATGATTTCACTCATTTGTGATATAGAAAAGGAAAACAAACCATTAGATTCACAACAAAATAGTTATCAGAGAGAAAGGAGAAGGAATGTACAAGAGGGTGAATTGACTGGTGGTGAATGTGGTGAGAAAATGTAATCTGGGAGCCTCTACAACACTAATGCTATTACCCCCACATCCCAAAAAAGAAAAAAAGCTTTTGCCGATTTTTTCATTAGAATGAAGCCTGTTCATAATTTATATTTTAACCATCCTGTATACATTGAGTGGATTCCCAGAGCACAAGAGAAGCCAGTTGTACATTTCCTCTCTGTTGTGGACTTGTAGTACACATCTGTTTAGGTTTTCTTTGTTACAACTTTTTCCCAAAGATGTCAGCTGACATGGTAAAAGGTATTGATGCCTTTCTCCTAGAGATACAAATATCAAGAACATTTTGGAGGTGTTTACTCTCACCTTCCTACCTTCCTGTTTTCTTCCCCTTCTTGAACTGCTGTTGCCTTTATGAAGTTTCTGATGGTTTTACCTTTAACATAAAACATTCAAATTTATGGGCATATATGCACAGTAATGACTTTTCTTGTATGGGTCTGATAAGTGTGTGGTATGTTTTCTCTTCTAGGAATGCTGTCTTTGCAATTTGAGAGGGGGTGCTCTTAAGCAAACTAAGAACAACAAGTAAGTAATGTTTTAAATGTTTTGAATTTCATTAAATTTCTTTCTTCTCTTTAGAATATTAAATCTCTGGGTAAGATTTTGTTTTACCAGCCATTATTTTGCATACTGTTCCCAAGCTTTGACTGAGCAAAGCTGAGGTGGAGATTCTGGATGGCACAGGCCATTGTCTGATGCCATTTCATATCTGCTGGATAATGGCTCCTGAGATTTGCTTCCTCTCTGTGTCTTTTGCACATGAAGAACCCCTCTTTCCCTAGTACAATTTCCTAAATGAAGGCAACCAATATCATCTAGATGTTTTTGGAATCATAATGTTTTCTCTGATGAATTCCATTTACTTATAAAAACCAAATATGCGTGAAAACAGTAAAATTTTATATTTTCAGATAAGTTAATAATACTCATAAAATTAAAATTGTTTACTTTTAACACCAGGATATTAATAAAGTATGTGTACTGAAATAGAAGGAAGGTAGAAGATTTAAAGATTTAAAGGAGACATTTTAAAGGGGGCAACTTTACTTAAAAAATGTGTATGCATGTCTAGATAGCAGAAATAAGTTGGGGTGAAAATTTGGCTTCAGTAGGGCTTGCACATCTTGTCTACTATTATTTTAGCCTGCATATTTGCTTATATCCTGCCCATCCCCACAGGCCCTGGAGTTGGGGCTTGTGGTATAATATGACAATGAAGTTAGTATAATTATGTACATGTACACAATTTCTGATTGCTTTATAAGGAAGAATAAGGCATTTATTTTTACTACACTGATGAAATTCAGTTTAAGAGACTGTATTTTTATTTAATTTTGAATCTTCATCTTTCAGTCTTAGTTGATGTGACTGGCACTATACGAAAATGTTGACTAGATATTTACATGTTGCACAGGTCATGCAGACTGAGATGGTGTAGGTGGTTTCTGTAAAGACAGAGATGATAGGGACTTCTCTTCCTACCCTTGGACTTAGAACTAAAAAAAAAAAAAAAAAATAGTGCTTCCTATAGAATTGCAATCTTTATTTAGAAATGAAGGTATGCCCCATGGAGCTGATACTTGTTCTCTCTCCCTCCCTATGGTCTGTCAAGGCAGGATGGAGCCTGATGTTGTTTGAGTGAAATAAATACTCCTTGGCTTGAACTGGGCTGATGAATTTGATAATTCTTCAGAATCTCTTTAAACTTCCATGGTCTTTATTTTTTGGGGGGCATAACCCGTGTATGATGAACTTCATCTGGAGAAACATTTCTCTGGAGAAATTCAGAGTAAAACGGAGGTATTGGCTTTAAAGTAGAAAACAAGGCAACAAGCTAAATTTCATTTCTCTAGATTATTTTGATTACAATAGGATTGCAGAGAAACAGTTTAATTAAAGGCTTAGTATTAATTCTTTTAATAAACTTTCATAGTTTGTATACTTTGTCATTTGTTGAATGACATTTGTAATATGTAAAATGATATGTTTGCTTCTTGACATTTGTATTATGTGAGAATATATGTTCTATCCAGTTTATGCTTTTTATTAGTTGAACTATCTTTTGCCACATTGATTAGCTAATTTATGTTTAACATCTGTATATTACACTACCAAATGAAATAGCAAACCTGCATGTCAGTATATTGCAGATTGAGTGCAGAAGCTTACATATTTTTTGATGTGATTGAGTTTTTTGGTTTTCGCTTAGTTCTTTTTGTAACAGTGGTGGACCGGTGTGATACTAAAGTTATGCAGGTATCATCCAATAGGTTTAAAATTTATAGTCTGTGATAGATTTAGGTGTTTGGTTTGCTTTCTATTTAGGTCTTTCTATCTGTGAGAATTGCCTTCATCAGGTTGACATACAAGAGTTTGTAAGTTTAGGGAATTTTGTTCATTTTAATGTCTCCTTTTCTGTAGGTGGGCCCATGTCATGTGTGCAGTTGCGGTCCCAGAAGTTCGATTCACTAATGTCCCAGAAAGGACACAAATAGATGTAGGCAGAATACCTTTACAGAGGTTAAAATTGGTGAGTGGCAAAGCTTCTTTTTTACCTCATAAATTAGTAATTAATTAGTAATAAAGCAGTATTTTGATTAAATTAAATTCAGGTTTTTTCTTCTGTTGATGCATCTAAAATAATTTCTCCTACTCTCATTTTATTTCTTTATTAATCTTCTAGCTTCAATTTGCTTATAAATACATGTTCTCTTCTTGTTAAATCATAAATATACATATAACCTTTCTCCGATTCTTATTAAAGTGAGGCAAAGTGATTTTACATTTTCTGCATTAATGTGAATTTTCAAACTATAGGCTATCTGGTGAGATTTTTTTAGTAATGGACTGAGCACTCCAGCTGTCTCTCTTTAAATCATTTAGTTTGTATTTCTCTTTGGTCAGTCTTGATTTAGCAAGTGTGTCTGACCTGATTTCATTGTCTCTTCACTAAGAAGAGAATGAGAAAGAAACACAAACTTTAATTATTGTCAATGGATTTTCTCAGTTAGTGATAGATACAAGTCATATAATTTGCCAGACTCTCTGGTAGACTACCATCTGACTTGTATAGAAACTTTCATAAAAATTTTCCAACTGGTTCTCTTTGTTCAGAATAGTTTTCATTGAAAAGGTATACCCTTAGTATCCTTAACATTGAGGTAACTTTATCGTTATGTTAAATTGTGAACCAGCAGATCACTAGTTTGGGCCTTTATGTTTTATATTTAATGAGAATTTTTCTAAAAGTTAAATTGCATGACCTTAAAATGCTGGAGCATGTCTTATAAGTGGACTTAGTATTCGACCTTAAAATGCTGGAGCATGTCTTATAAGTGGACTTAGTATTCTAAAATATCTTCATTGAATGCCATTTTTTAGCTTACCATCTTTCAACTGTAGAATATTTTGGGCACCATATAACTCTCTTCTTGACTGCTGTTTCTTACCCAGAGGGGACCTGGGGGTTGCTGTTTCAGGACCTCTTCTTAGGAACTTAGAATCTGTTCTGCTGTCTTTTGGTTTCAGAAATGGACAATTCAAGACTGTTATTTCCTATCATAATGCCAAGAGTTTCACACTGTTAGAAGCTATGTAACCCTTTATGAAGCTTCTTATTGGTATTGACATATATGTGTGGTGGGGCCAGACTGCTCGGGATGTGGAAGAAGATTTGTGACCTGAAATGGAAAAGAACGGTTCCTTTAAAGGAACCTTTAAAACTCATGGTGACTGGCAAAAGAGTAATGTTCTTCGACTCCTAGACGTTTATAGGGAAGCTTGAATTTTGGTCACCCATTTAAAAAAAATACCTTAGGAAACAAACAAACATTTGCAAATATTAGGACTATAAGGAAGGATAGAAAAACAAATGTTGAATTGCTACATCTTAAAGAATTTAATGGTTAGTATGACAACATTAACAAATGTTTAACTTTTCCCTCATCTGCAAGTAATATGTATTTGTTAAAATTCAAATACATGTTGAAAGTTACCATGGCTCTCTCTGTCCCCTGAAAGATGATTTGTATTACTAGTTAGTGCTTCTTAAAAGGAGTGGTCACTGCTCTTGATGTTTCCCTTTATGACCTGTATCCTGATTTCTCTTGTCCATCAGTAGTTTCTTAATTGTGTATTGTCACCTAACCGAGTCTAGCAGTGGGAGACAACATGAATTATTTTAATTTTTTCAGGAAGATGTATCTCAAAATCTGAAATATGATTGTGTGCAAAATTTGCAAATTTTGTTTCATTCACAATGCTGTGTTTTATTGGGTTTCATTCACAATGCTGTGCTTTATTCACAATGCTGTGCTTTCATTCACAA
Source organism: Uropsilus gracilis (assembly GCA_004024945.1). NCBI lineage: Eukaryota > Metazoa > Chordata > Mammalia > Eulipotyphla > Talpidae > Uropsilus > Uropsilus gracilis. Next base: position 27,355 of record PVHY01002894.1, on the reverse strand, counting down.
TGCTGTGCTTTATTGGTATCTTTTAAAGATACCAATCTTTTAAATCATGACTGCATTTAAGATTATCAAAAGTTTATTCAATGACCACATAGAGCTATGCTGATTGACTTGTCTTTCGTTTTTTAGAAACATAATTTTACATGCTTGGAGAATGTCTTGAAATGTTTATCAAAACAATAGTAGTTTTCTTTATTTGGAAAATACAGGAAGAAATTCATTTTGTAGGGGGAAAACTCCCCCAAATGCCCTGATTTTTGAAAAAGGGCAGCGCCAAAAATCTAAATAGCTTTTTCAACAAGAGTTCTAAGAAAGACCATTTCTCTGGTGAATCTACTGATGTGCAGTGTCTGTACTCACTTCTTGCTTAGTGTCCCAAGATGATAAGACTGAGAGAAGCTGACTTTGAATAATAAAATTTGCAAATGATCACCTGTCTGTGGTGTGAAAAGCTTTTTCCAGGGACTAGGAAACTCTGCCTTATATGTACAATCTAGAGTATCCTTTGATATTAACTTGAAGAGCAAGTACTACAATAAATGCAAGGCCAGTGAGATGCCACAGGGTGGTCTTGGGTATTTCATTCAGGCAGTGTAATTCCTGGCAAATATATTAAACCTATCTAGTCAGTGTACATGTGTATGTCAGTTGTAATTTTTTTTTGGGGGGGTGGAAGTTGTAGACAGTTTTTCTGGATGTTAGACTATGCCCCATACCCAGATGGGACAAATTAAGAATTAGTTAAATGATAGTACCAATTTATTTTACTAAACAATAATTGCCTTACCATGCCAAATAGTTTATATTTTCGAGTAAAACATTGCTCCTCCTGTCTTTTAGAATCTTATAGTCTCAATTAGACTTTTTCAACTTAGGTTCCATTGACATTCAGACATTTATTTCTTGTGGTGGGTGACTGCTGGACCTTGTGGGATTGCAGCATCCATGCATAATTAGACAATGTGGATACCAGAACATTCCCATTTGTGATTCCCATTTGGTTCATGGAGAGGACATACACAGAAGAAATTTTTGTCACTTTTTGATGGAGAATATCATTATTGAAAGAAGTGCGTTTGAGTTGTAGTGGTCAGAAAACTCTTAAATGTTTTTAAAAATAATTGTAGAGCAGCTTTTAAAAAAACTGTTTGAATTTTTTATTTGTCAATAAAATAGTTAATTTTGGCAACATGTGTATATTTCCTGCTGTATAATTGTTACCAGTTCTTATCGAAATGGAAGAGGCATACTGAATGCTAATCAAGTTTCATAAAGATTAAAATTCTGTTGAGTGTGTGTGCATGTATGCATATGCTAGTCACAGTAAATATTTATGGAATGGAAAAAAGGTGGGAAAATATTAGTCATTATTTGTGATTTTATTTGTGAGCTTAAAATTATTATGACGGGATGGTTTGGTTTAATAATACCAAATGCCATGTTTTTTCATAGCTTGCCCTTTAAAAGGTCTTGATGGTAAATTCAGGCTCACCTCTTGGCACTCTTCTCTAAAGCAAGTTGATTTCTTATTGGCATTATGGGGGCCCCATATTAGGCCATGGAATCTATCAGTACTTCAGAGAGCCTGGGCACCCATGTAACACTGACCATGTTGACTTAGAGCTCTGATCTTGGGATCTTTGGTCAGTTGGGAATTGAAAACTGGAATGACCCTGTTGTAGTTAGGACAGGTTGCTCATGCTCAGCAACAATGGGAACTTGGAACCTCTCGCTCTAGTACCCACTAGGTGGTGCTGCTGTACCAGTTTACCACTCCTTCGGCAAACACCTGATTTGAGCTCTGAGAACATGAGCACACGTGTGTGCACCTGTGTGCACGCTTTCATGTGAGACACTTGCTAGTGTACTCTAACCCACGGGATGGGAGCAGGGCAGGGAAAGTGCTTTTGTTGTTTATTCATGATGTTGAGTGTTAAGGGGACTTTTTAAAAGGTTTTTGTTTTTTGGTGTGTGTGCCTATTTTTCATTTAGTTACATAGAAGGGTTCCTTTTCCATGGTGCAAATGAGTATTTTTTGTTTCCTATTTTTGTATAAGTACTAAGCAACACTATTACAGACTAATAACTGCAGTTGGCCTGAAAAATGACTAATGGCATACATAGATTTAAAATGTCTTCTGAAATACAAAAGCTGTATATAAAGAAATGTTCATAGCTATTCATTTTATTAGAATATGAATGGTAGAAATTTATGTAGAAGTATTTGAATATTTTGGTAATATTGTTGTTAGTCTTTTATTTAACCATAGGTTAACTTAATTTTTGAAATACCCCTCTGTGAAATTATTTGTGTAGGAATATTTTTGTAGAGAATGCAACAAAGGATTTGTTTACTCCAGCAGATTTCTGTCTCATAATGACTATTTCAAAACAGATACTGAAATAGGAAACAGCCCCTTGAGTATTCTTCAGTGATATGTTGATTTTAAAATGGTGTGTGTTTAATGAGGAATCTTTATCTTTTTCCATCATTATGTTTGATAATATCACTAGTGCCATCTCTGCTCATCATATAATTAAATGGAGAACAATGATGGGACTGAATTTATTTTCAAAACTTGGCATTTTATTTTTTCCTGTGGCTGGTAATTTTAAGTACTTAATAATTCATAAATATTTTAAAATGAAATTTTAGTGTAAAAATTTATATGATAGCAGTGGTCAAGTCAATTTCTGCTTTCTTCAACAATATTTGATTTGGCATAGAGTGATAGTCTCAAGGGTAATTAAAGTAATTGCTGCCTCAGTTAAAAAATGCTACAGGTGCCTATCTCAAAGCACCAGATTATTAAGCAGAGTCATCCTTAAATAGGAAAGAAATGACTGAAAGTTACCAGAATAGAGGCTAGAACTAAAGGAGACTCTTTTTCTCTCTCAGGTTAAGCATTCCCCTGTTTATTAATTAAGATCTAAGATTTCTTACTGTTTTTTCTTGCTTATCATTTTACATGAATTCTTTGCTTCTGAATGACTTTTCAGTATGGGAAAAGTTGTCTTTGTGGTAAATCCTGCTTTCAGGCTGTCCAACACCTTCTCTGCTCATTCATGAACAATAGGGCATCTGCACAGTTAGGACAAAGCTTTAGGTGTCATTTCCTCCTCCCCTGTTGAATAGTCTGGCCAATCCCTGTGTTCTTAAGGACAGCCAGTTTAGGGCTCTATTTGATATCACAGATGACTGGCATGGCTGAGGACAAAAAGAAAACTATTACCATCACATGTTATGCATTGTAGAGTTTACTCAGGATTGTTTTCCTTTATTATTTTTCTCTGTCTTGTTTTCTCTATCAGCGTGATTGGTCAACTGTAGTCACATCTGAAATCTGGTAGGCGAGCAAAATATCCAAAGATAAGAGCACACAAAAAAAGGGAAGGTATGAGATAGAAAATACACGTGAAGCTCCAGTTTCGTAGTTTTCACAATAGAAAAAAATACAGGCAAAAATATCAAGAAGGATAAGGACAGGAATTGAGAGAAGACAAGCAAACACATTGCTGGAATATGATCTAACTACTCCAGTTATTTTCAGGAAGAACATCATCAAAAAATCTTTAGATATAATTAAAAAATTTAAGGGAAAAGCATTTAAAAAATTCAGCAAAAGGAGTAACACTGAATACATAGTGTCTGTGACATAGGTATAGTGAATGTCTGTTACCTGTGTTGATTGCTCCTTGAATACTAAATAAATCAAAGGTCTATGGAATTTGTATACACAGACAAGATGGCAAGTTGTCTGTACTAATGAAATCTTGAAAAATAGTAGCAGGTCCTAAATATAGCTGTTAGTTTTAAACATTTCCCACTTGCAGAGAAATTTATAAAGTGAAAGTGGTGTAAAAGTATTTCAGTCTTAAATTGTGTTTGTGAAACAAATGATGTCTCTCTTGATCGCTATCATTGTGTAAAAAATCTTGTTGGTGTTCACTGACCACACATTCATCTCATCATGCCATAGTAGTGACCATGATTTCCATGGAGACTTTCCTAGGGTTTTTACTTTTAAAATCTTATTTCTGCAACCAAATAGAGGGAGAAATGAATTTTGGGATAGCTCGTTTCTCCCAGGCGCTTGATGACCTCTGATGTCTGTTGACAAGTGAACCAAACATGGGCACAAGTGTTCTCTGAATGAAGAGCATTATTTTGAAATGAAATTTATACTACAGTGATGACTGGAGCTACAAGCCAGTTCGGAATCTAGCTGAGACCAACTATTCTGCTTAGAAGCCTCTACGCACTTTAAAATTTGTACCTGCAGGCAAATAATAGTGAACTTGAAAGCCAAAGATTATAGTTTTGAAAAGTGTATCAGTTCTGAAAATAGAGTAGTTTCACTGTGGTTTCCATCTGAAGAGTTGAAGCAAGAGGAAAAATTAAATTCAGACTTCTATTTTTTAGAGGAAGGCACTGTTCTCTTGCTAACTGGCTTATGTTATCAGATGTAATGAATACCAAAAATAGAATTACAGAGAAAGAGAGATGGGGTCTGCCTCTCATGCTGGAAAATCATGCTGCGACCTATTTGGTTAGATAGCAGCTTTACTTTCTTTACAGAGGAATCTTGTTTGTATTTGACAGAACCTCTGTTAATGCATTTCAGGAAATGTAAGAACATATTGATTATCTTTCTTCACTTTAAAAGAAAAAAGGCAAGGTTGTAAAGCAATGAAAAAGTCATTATGTTCCACGTTAACTCATGCATTGATTTATTCACATCGTCAGTTATTTTTAAAGACAGAAATTTTAAGAAAATAATAAATATGGACACTGAGTAAATTCATTGTTAAAATGCAGTCAAATTTTACTTGCTTTGAACAGTAAACTTCTGAAGAAAGATCAGTGATATTGTCAAGGATATATTTGTGGTATGTGTACTATTACTTAATTTTAGCTCCAATATAAAATTTAAAACATCATTAAGAATGTTCTTCAGCATTGCAATATATACATGGCCCCAACTTTGTAAGATTTTAAAGTAAGTGTAGTGTGAAAAAAAATGTACATTAGTAGCTATATAGTACTTAACTGTCACAATGATTTGCTGCCGGGACTAGATCCTATTGCAAGCTGTCAAATTTGTATATTGCTGTAATACCAAACCATAAAATCTTTTGAGTAAAATGGAAAATGTCAGATGGGCATGACTACAAATAATATACTTTCTGAAGGCTGTAGATGTATATACAAGAAAAAGTACAAATGCATGAAATCTTATATTGTTACTATGGATTTTTCTTTATCTTAAATTGTGAGGCAAAATGAAATTGATTGGAACCTTTAAACTTTTTAAACTCATTTTCCCTAAAAATTAATTTTAAAAACATTATTATGTGCATAAGCAGAACTTAGATAATTCATGATTAAAGAATATTGTGAGAGAAAATTCCTATTTTTCAGTTTCAATTGCTGAATGATCCATTTCTATAAGAGCTTGTCTTTCTTTGTGAGTAGTGATTACTCATGGATCTTTGAGGTGAGTGAGTGAACTGGGGTCAGGTTGCTAGAGACTAGGTCAGTCCTTTCACACTGGGTCAGTACCAACAGATGCTTGTCAAACCAAAGCAGCTGCTAGATATCCCTAAACAATTCATAGGATTTTGCTTGGTCAGCAGTTATTGACAGCTAAGAGGTTATAGTTTTAGAACGGTACACTGTCTACTTTAAAACACTGGATTCATTATTACTTGCTTTGTGGGGAAGAGGGAGCTCAGTAACTTTTCTTTTTTTCTGTCTTTTAGTATAAATTAGGTTATTTATTCTCCAGAAGGGTTTTTAAGACTCAACAAAGAAGTCATAAGATACTGTTTTGTATAAGTGAATTTTTTTATACTTGGCAATTCATTTAGCGTAAGTCCTTGCAGTGTATTTCCATAATTTAGTGATGCCCCTTTCTAATTTGAGTTTAGGTTAGAAAGTAGGTACAAGCACAGTTTTAGCTAGCCATAGATTGGAGTTATTGATTTACTGTCCAAGGGTCTCTGCACTCATCTATCTTACCCTTTGGATCATGCACTTCTAAACCTCTATTACTTTTGAGATTGGGTGTAAAGGCTCTGGTTAAGACTGAACATGTCCTGAATCCTCCCTCAAGTCACCTTTGGACTCACAGGTTCAACCTCTGTGAATCTCATCTGTAAACTAGGGTAGTTGTAAGATGAAAGGAGAAAGTGAAGGACCTGATGTGCGTCTCTGTCACTGTTAGCAGCTTTAACTATTATATCCTGAAGTGATTTCTTTCCTTGTTTTACTAATACTCATAAAAAGTTAACTACACTAAATAGTCCTGGCATCAGGAGAACATAGATCATAAACTACTAGAGTTTTCTCTTGAATGGGATTCCATTATTAAACAGGAATGTCTGTCAGTGCATGGGCGTAGACTGTTCCATACATGGAACTTTCAGCAACTTTCCTTGCAGTTATTATTTAAACCTGAAGATGAACAGGTTGATGTTCTCTAAAACAACTCGGTTTCACTTTGTACCTGGCTTTTGCATGCTGAAATCAGGATGGCTTTGCTAAACATCAGCCAGTTGCCTTGTCTTCTTACCTTCCATAATGGGAGTCTTTGGTGATTTAGGGCCTAAAAATTCATGGTGGCCCATGAGCGTTCTATCATACCACAATATGCTCTTTTCTGTCTGTGACTTTGTTCTCCATCTTCTTGTAAAAAGAAACAAACTGGACAGCTCTCAGAAGGCACTGTGATCCTCCCAAAGCCCAGGGGTCTTTGATCAATCAGAAGAGTCCTGAGCAAGTCACTTTATCTGTGGGGCCAGACCAGTGTTTGGACTAAAGCAGTAGTTTTCTAGTTTTCAAGCTCTTTTTATTGTGTCTCAAGGTTTTACTTTGATGCTGGTGATGCAAATATAACCAGTAAAGTTAGTGGTGTGCTAGTAAAATGTTAACAAACAGCTCCTTGAAAAAAGGGTGTGTGGAGGGGTCCTGGGTAGGTAAGGGGAGCGTGGATTCTCTGACTTGTGTTTGTAGAGTTCATTGGCAGACATAATTTCAGTGGCTGATGTCATACCACCAATATGTGATGTCACCCAGATCTCAGAGTTCCTGAAAATTGAATAACCAACTCTGCAGAGCTTACCATAAGCCTGCTGTTGCTCATCATTGAAAAATACTTAGAACCTTATTACAAATAAATCCTGGCTCTAAATTGTACTACTAGTCATAAATTGTACTACTAGTCCTTCACTGCTATGCACTTGGAATTAAAAAATAACAATAATTTCACTAAGAAGGCTCTTGATGATGTCATAAAATTTTTGTTTTTGTTGTTTTGACTTACGACCACATACCTTTTTAATATTCCATGTAATACAATAGGAAACAGACCAAAAGTATTCAGTATGTGCTGAAATACAGAGGGTGTATTGAGGAAAAATACTTGTATGATAATTTATCAGTTGTGCTAGCAACTTTATAACTTTATTCCTTAGAATACCTTTTTAACTTGAAAGATTGGCAAATAATTGTTATTTTGACATGTTTTGGCAGAATATTTTTTAAAATTCAGAGAGCATATGTTTTCTTGTAAAAAATTTTGAGCTTTGAAAGGGAAAGTTAAAATTTTATAACATTTGTATCTGTCATTATGACATACAGGGCAGGTATTTGTGATTATAACAATTTCCCAGGACTTACGGACTTCTGTGATGAGATTGCTCATGAATATAATGAATGTGGCCTTTGATATTTGATGATAAAATATGTCAGCATTACAGATTTTAATGTAACATAGTAGTACTGTGAAAAAATTGAGCAAGATTTCATAACCCTTCATGATTGTTAAAGTTTTTATGTCCTTATAAGGATTATACCTGATTTTCTAAAAGATTATTAAAATATACCCCTCCTTTTCAGCTATTTTTGTGTGCGATCAGATTTCTTTTATATTTGCCAACTGAAACTAAATACCACAGCAAACCATGCAGAGTAGACTTAAAAATTTAGCTCTCTTCTATTAATGTAGGCACTAAAGAGATTGGCAAAAATTTAAAACAATAAACAATGCACTCTTCATGCTAATGTTTTGGAAAATAAAGTTATGCAATTTATTTAATCATGCAACAAATGAAATAAGTCTAAACAGTTTCTGATGTGGCATTATGGCAGCTAATACCCATATAGATAAAAGTTCTTTGAGAGCCTCGGTAATTTTTTAAGAATGTTAAGATGTGACATTAAAAATTATGATAAAAGATCTATTCATTTTAGAATATTCTGAGACATTCACCTTTCACTCAGATGTTCTCATATTCCCTGCAGTAGGTTTGTTTGTTATTTATGACATCCTGCAACTTTTGGGGGTGGAAGGTAATAGTTCCACTTATATCTTCCACTTTTTTTCAGGCACATACCCTTTGCTCCTTCCTGTAACTATATTCTAATGCCTTTGCTGTTTGTTTTTCTTTTTATTGGCAGGGAGCACAGAGCATAGCAGTAAGCACAAATACTGTCTGCTATCTATACACATATAATAGCCACATATTGGGACTTACTGATTTCTAGCTCCTATGACTATGACTTACAGCTCTTAATGATATTCTCCTTTGTTTACCTTGTATCATGTCAGATAGTAGGTGTTAAATTAATATTAATTCTAAGTCAGGGGAAACATTCTTGCAGGGTTTCATTTCTTCAAGAAGCAGGACTTTGACATAGTGGTTATGTATGCATGCATGTGTGTTTTGGTTTATTTATACATAGAAATAGTCATGTTCTCTATAAAATTTAATGTGAAAGAACACTGTTCCTCTTCCCCTTTACCTTTACTAAAGGAAACCATATTCACCATTTTTGTCTCTTTGTTTTTTTCTCACACCTGTCTGTCTAGCTATCATTTATTTTCATTTACCTCTAAAGAAGAAAGTGACATGCCTACGTAGTTGCTTTGAGTCTTAACTATGATCTCTCATTGTGGAGCAAAGGATTTAGCCCTTTTCTTACTGCACTCTCTATAACTACACCTATATTGTGTGTGTGTGTATTGTTATAGTCTATATAACATACAAAGCCTGCATAATAATAGTGTATTATTTTGTTCCCTCCAGTGAAGGTCACTGTATTTTGGATACAATTGTTATATAGATATTCAGGATTTGCTATTTATCACTTTATATACAATATACATATTCAAATTATGCTTTTCCTCCTGTTAAACTCTTCAGACAGATCAGATTGTATCTATTAATTTCATCTCCTTAGAAAAATCTGTCTCAAAGTCTTATGACCTGTTCCCATCTTGATTGCCTCAGGAACAGGCGTTATATCCCTAAGTTCATATTTTTAGCCTTATGTGCTGTTTTTCTGAGTTTTATCTCCTGTTTTTTTCATCTAATGCCTTCTGCTTTTTTTTCTTGGCTTCCTTTCTACATAGATGGTGAACATTCATAGCTTCCTTGGTTAAAACTACTGGAGATGAATTTTTTGACATCTATATGTGTCTGAATGTGTTTTTATTTTGTGATGTTTGATAGGTTGGATTTAAATTTCTGTGCTGGAAATTATTTATAATTTTGATGCATTGCACTACTATTTTATTCCATAGTGTTGATGAGATGTTCAGAAGCACCATGATTCCTGATATTTTCTGGAATCATCAGACACATAAAACACTATAGCTTTGGTAGGTCTACATTTAGCTTTTCAAGTTGTTATTGTTGCTGTTGTTTTAGAGATTAGGTCTTGCTATGTTGCCTGGAGTAGTCCTGTGGTCTCAAGTGATTCCTAGCCTCAGCCTCCCAAGTAGCTGGGATTACAGGCGTGTGCTACTATGTCTGGCAAACTTTTCAAATATTCTGAAAAATTAGTGTACAAATTAAGATGTGCTGTAACAGATTTCAAAGACAGTAAAAAATGTAAAATAGCTCACCAATATATATCACATGCTGGGATGATAATATTTTGTATTTGTTGAGTTAAATGAGATTTAAATCAATTTTTCGTTTAGTAGTGTGATAAAATGTTTTACATAAATTTATCATCAGAACTTTTTCATCTTTCTGAACTGAAATCTATACTAATTGAACAGTAGCACCCCTTTCTTTTGAAATTTTTCCCATGTTTTTTAAGTATGGTTTCTAAAAATTTAAAAATTGCACCTGTGATTTGCATCATAACTTTACTGGATTGTACTGTTCTAGAGGATTTTGTAGTTTATCCTGAACACATTGGGAACCTTTAATGCCTACTGGGAATTGCAGTAGTTTGATCAGATTTGTATTTCAGAAGGGTATTCTGTTTTTAGTTGGGGGAATCTGCTAGAGAGAGCAGGAAAGAGGCAGAAAGGACAGCTTCAATAATCAAATTAAAAAATCATTTTTGTGTAAGCCTAGGAATGGAGAAAAGTGAGTCAAACAGAGTCAGGGTTATCTCAGATAAATTTACTTCAGAGTAGGAAGCTGAGTTTCTGGCATAAATGGTTGCAGATATAATAATGCCAAGCACTGGGCATGCATTGGAAGAGGCATGGGCTTGAAGACTTCATTTGGGGTACTTGTCCATTTGGGTGCAGCTCAGGAGAGTGATATACTAGAGTTCTAATTCTTGTTGGGTATTTAGCTGTTTAACGGTTTGCTCCTAGGTTGTTAGGAGACTTAAGATAATCAGTAAGTTGTTACCTATCAGTCATGTATGGGTGATAAACAATTACACTTTGTTTAAAACTGAATTTAGTTCATGATAATGTATTTGCCATTCTGTACTCTTTTGAAGTGTATCAGTCAGGTAAGATAATGTCAGTTCTGGAAGTTTCATTTGTGTTCTCTTACAGCAAAAGAAATATATTGAAAATAAAAACTGAATTTGTAGAAACAAAAAAGATAAATAAGAAGGAAAGTTTCGGTGTATGTAGGTCCTATAGCCAGTAAAAATATAGCCTGTACTAGGATATTATTGTCAAATGAGTGGCCACTTAGGGAAGGGGATTTGTGGTAATAATCACATGACACATTGCACAATTTGATGAAAGGTGTTCATTTCAGAATTCTTTGATTTGATTCCACTAAGAGTAAAATACTGCCTTTAGAATGAAATTTTAAATAATCTTATTCTTTTTGGAATATAAAATACAGTGTATCTTTCCTTTGGAAACAAAATATTTTACTTTAAATAAATGGAAAAAAGTCAAACTAATTACTTTTACTACAGGAATAGTGCTTAGAGTTAATTAAAACTTTCAAATTTTGAGGTGAAATATATTTGGATGTTTGTTACATATATATTACATATGTATTATAGTTGCTTTTAATTAATTTAAAATTTCAAGTAAAAACACTAATTTTCTTTAAACCAAGCTAAAAATACTGTGAAATCATTTTACTAAATAGCAGATTTTTCCAGTGAAAGGAATCATGACATCCTGGCAAAGGTATAATTTTAATAGACTAATGAGCTTTCTGACCAGAGCTGACTGAGTCTCGTCTGATTTTTACAATGATAAATTGACTGTGTCAAAATTTGCAGTCTTATCCAGTGAAATATTTTACTATGAAAGTTTAATTCTCATTTTTTATTTATGAAAGCAATGGTAGCGTCACAGCAGCTTCTAATATGCTGGCCATTTGGTATGATTTATTTCAATGAGTGTCGTTTGTTGATGTATTTAGTGATTGTTGACCCATATTTAACTCTAAAAACTCTGAGTGGTGTGAAATGTAATAAGTCAACCACTGTAGTTAAAAAAAAAAACAAATAGTGATTCCTAACTTTAATGATGTCACCACTTTATATTTGACAGTTGTTGCTTTCAGGGCAATGGAACAGTAACTGCTTTGTTTACTCTCGTGGGGATCTACTTAGAGTAATTTCGATCCAAAGCATATACTTGAAATATACTAAAATCATCTTTCATTACATCATTTGGGGATTCCAGATTATCATCATTATGAGAGGGACAAATGTGGGGCAAATAACATTTCTTTCTCTCATTCACTTAACCAACCATTCATTCAATAAATTCTTATGAAGCTGACCTCAGTATTTGGTGCATGGTGAAGGAGCAGATGGGCAGGACTTTTCCACTCATGGGGTTTATATTCGAGAAGAATTTAGTTAGCGCTTCCAAGTCTATCATTTGTGGGTTTTTTTTTTCTTTTTTTTGGTGGTTTTTGAAAGAGAGATTTGGGTTTTTAAACCATCTATTAAGGTATTTCTTTACAAGAGATGTCTATTAAACATTTCTGTTTTATTTTTTGATTTACAGTTTTAATTTTTTGTATTTTTTAAAAACTTTTTTCTAAATTCTTACATAAGTATATATAGGTAAATGGTTTCTGGGATGCCTACCCCCCCCCCCCCCCCCCGTGTTCACCCAGTCTCCACTCTCATTGTTCTTTTTTGATTTATGTTGGGTTCATTGGTCCTTTGGTCTCTTTTACTGTGGCTCTGTCCATTTGTTGGATGAGGGACTGTGTTCCAGGGCCACAGCACATTGTGCTTGATGGTTTGTAGTCCTTAGCTTTGTATTGGGCTCCCAGTCCATGTTCATTTGGGGTCTAACGGTGTCCTCTAGTTGCTGACTCCAGTACTATCTCCTTGCCATTCTGCTATCTCTGCACCTCATTTCTCTGATCTCTGGCTTTGGGGATCCTTTCCCCAGCCATTGTCAGTGAGGAGGTTTCTCGATGAGGGCAGGTATCCGCTGATGGACCTTGCAGGTCATCTCCTCTCCATCCGTTTGCAGATTTGCTGTAGACCCAATGCCCTGACTCTGCAGGCCTCCTCTCCCAAGGTTTGGGGAAGGAGCCATGTTTCCTTGGGTGGCAAGTTCCACATGGGGTTTTGATTCATCAGCTTCCAGTGAAGCCATAGATGCAGGTCTGATAGGTCTTTACCACAGTTGTTTCTCCATTCCAGTGTCTACCATCTTTCTGAATGATCCTTGTCTTGTGTCCCACACACGTGTTTGTGCAGGCTCTTTTCTGGCCCCTCATCCGTTCTATGTCGCTGTGTGCACGTTTATGCTATTAGTCCTCCTGAGAGCTAAGTGGATTGAGGGTGAAGCAGCAAGGGTGTCTTCCTCTCCCCTCACCCCCCATGCTATTCCTGGATCAAGGATGAATTCAGTCTTGCCTGCCATCAGGGTAGGTACAGATCCCACGTGCCAAGCTGGTCGAACAACATTTCTATTTTCTAATGTTTATCAGTGTGGATAATTTCTATCAAATAGACAGGAATATCAGAAGTGTACATTTTTTAGATATTGCAAGTTATTTTGACCATTTTACAAATGATAATTAACATCTTTAAAAGCAAATTTTTTAAATAGTGTATTAATGTAAAAATTCAAATTATTCTTAGCTTACAACAAAATGAATTATGAATAATAAAATATTCAGAATAATAAACCAGTATTCATAATATGTACTGTTTCACATACATAGTGTCTCAGAGTTCTTTTTAAAGAATTAACTGATTTTGTTGTTGTTGTTGTCACTGTTACTTTTATAAACGCACAGATAGTAAAAGGCATTAACTCAGTACTATGGCAGAAATTTACTTTAAAATTCCTCTAGAAAAGCTATTCAGAGAAAATTTCATTCTCATTTTATTATCTCCTTGGTTTCTCAAAGTAAATCATGTATATTCTTCAATAATAATGTGAATGTTGCAACATTCTACAGGGCAGGTCAATTTAGAGCTAAGAGGGAGAATAGTGGTTTGAATCTATTTAGAAACAAATTTAGAAAGAAAATTTAAATACTTCTAACTCTTAGATCTGTTTCTACAAGAAACTTTTTAGATAATTAGAAAATGAAAAAGCCAGAAACATGAAAATCAATCCTTTTTCTGATAATCCCCATAGTTAATATATGTACATTTTCACTCTTCGTAATTTGATGGGGGTCAGTCACCGTTTCATTTCAAAATTCCATTTACCTTCGTGATAGCCTTAGAACTATTGAACCTCCTTTTCCTGTCTATGACAGTAGTATTGTTTTTGAGCTCTTTGCCACACACTGATTTGGGATTCTCTACCCCATAGCTTTGGCACAAAACACCACGCAATGTACATTCTGCATAGATAAAGCATGGCAGCCTTTTAACCTCAGCTTGCAGTGCACATTGAGGGTGACAGCACACCTGCATTGGGGAAAATAAACAAGCAGTCGCAATGTATTAATCCTTAACACATTTTATTTCTCCCAGACACATTCTGGAAAATGACAGGCCAAGCTCAGAGTTCAGGTTATAAAATAGACACCCAAGAAATACAGAACATCTATCTCCACTGCAGATAAGGCTTAATTGTGCTGTTGAATTTTGATTCAACAGTTTATTTGATATATAAATTGTTTATTTAATGCTGGAATTTTAATGGATCATACAATAGACTCTTAGTTTTATATATTTTATTGTATTTTCAAAGGCCTGTTTTAGTTATAAATGCAGTATGTATTTGGCATTAAATAAAAACCTGAAATGAGGGGAAGGAAAAATAATCTGAAATGTATAAAATATAAAATGTAAATCATCTTTAACTCCATGCCACTCAAAGAAGTAATCATGTTTGACATATTGGAGTAATGATGCTGTTATTTTGTTTTTGTTTTTCCAAAGTAGAGAAACAACTTGGAAAGCTTTTTACAATATTGTTATATATTTGAGTGTTTCAGTAGTATTATTGACAAGTCATATATATAATGCACACACATTTATAAAAATCTATTTTTTTTTCGAGAGTAGTGATCTTCTAAAGGTTTTTCTTTTTCTTTCCTCTTACCTTGCCTGCCTTTGTAACATTTCATACACTTTTACTTTCTTCACTCACTTTTAGGCTACATTTAAAAAATTTTTGTAAATAGACTTTAAGTGCCAAGAGGGTCCTCAGTGGTACCTCAGGTGTGTTCTAATCTTAAAGCATTTGATGTGATAATGAAGTGTATGAGCTTTAGGACCTGACAACATGGGTTGTCACAGACTAATTACTTGAGAATGTATCCTTTGTCTTAGTCATCTTCCTTAATTTTCATAACAGTTCTCTGTTAACATTCCTTCCTTTTTTGGTCAGCTCGGCTCAGTTTCTTTGCAGGATCCTCTTCTGTCTATCTCTTGAATTCTTAACATTTCCCATCTGAAGCTCTTTTCTCACTTGTTACATTTTTATTAAAATGAGAATCACAATAATAAAACCTTCCAACACTATCAAATAAAGTAAGGTATGTACACGACTTCCCCAGCGCCTGGTCACTGTGTTCAATAAATGTTCCTTTTGTTGTTTTTATCATTGTTATCTCAATAATACCATTACCATAATAAAATGATATGATATATATGATTATAGCATATATGTTGTTTGCAGTTTATAAATATTAAATTTGTTTTTATATCTGACACACTTTCTCCTAATGCTACAAATTTTAGTAATAGTTCATTCACAAATGTTTATATTTGGCTTTTTATTTTTAATTTAATTATAGATTCATAGAAAGTTGTGATGTTTCCCCCCTTGCTTGTAGATTATTTAATTATAGTATAATGTCAAAACCAGGAATTTTTACATTGGTACAACCTGTGTGTACAGGTGTATATACTCTTACCACTTTTACATTTGTAATTTTAGTATAAGAGAATTCATTCTTTGGAAGCTAAAATTAAAATGATAATGTTGTATTATGGTTAGTAGTATATGTAAAAATAAAAAGAACTCTTGATACTTAGCATAAAATAAACTTATAAATTGTACCAAAATTTGGTATTTCATATTTCTCCAAAAGACAAATATGAATGCACCTAAACACTTGACAAGATGTGTAATGTCATTATCCATTAGGTAATATGTTGTGTATTGCCACTATATATTTATAAAATAGGGTAAACATAACTGACAAAACCAAGTGGTGATGCTGTTGTATATAAACGGAAATCTCCTTCCATTGATTGAGGTGCCAAATGGTCTGCCATGTTGAAGAACAGTCTGGAAAAATTTTTTTTTTTTTACTAAGTTGTACAATTTATCATACCATCATAAATCCCACTTTTAGGAATCTACTGGAGGAAATAAAAAATTTATATTTATGCAAAATCTGTTAAGTAAGATTTGTAGTGGCTTTGTTTCTGATCACCCATGTCTGAAGTTAACCTGATGTTTTTCAACTGGTGAGTGAATGAACCAACCCCAGCACATTCATGCAGTATAATACCACTCAGCACTGAGAAGGAACAAGCTACTGATACCATCATCATGAATCAATACATTGTGCTATGTCAAAGAAACTTGACTAGTGAGGCTCCATACTGTACAATTCCATTCATATTACATTTTAGGGAAAAATTGAAAAGGATTGAAAAAATATGTAAGTGCTAGGGATTATTCTTGGGTGAAGTAGTTGACCACAAAGGGACACAAGAGAATGTTTTTGTGCTTTTGAACTGCTGTATATTTTCATTGTGATAGTGGATATTGAACATTGTTCTTTTGTTGGAAATTTCTGGAAGCATATACATTAAAGAGTCAATTTTAATCAATGTTAATTACAATGCAATTTAAAAATTAAGTATGAAACTTGATGTTACTAGACTGGCTTTGGAAATGACTATCTATACTAATGATAGCTCCATGGCACAGGGAGAAGGAAAATGCCCTTCCCCCCCTAAAAAAAGAGAGAAAGTGATAGGATGTAGCTGGGGGGAGATAGGGAAATCCTTGGGGAAGTGAGAGCTAAGATTTCAAGTTTGTTAGCATCGCACAACATACTCATGTTTAGAGGCTTTTCACATAGTTCTTCATTCAAAAGGTTCTGATCTCAGGTAGCAGTTTCTGTAGTTAAAATCATACTGTCAAAATCATTCTTAAGAAAGATGATAATTTTGTTTCTATGGCTTCATCTTTGTAATCATTATCTCACTGACAATTATGTTAGGTATTTGGTCCATAAGCTCAGTGACTAGCACTGTTTCAGTAATTAATGGACATGAAGTTTTGATATTGGCTACTGTTTCATAGAAGAGAAATCAGAGTCTAAAATAGTTTTGTTATATTATAGTAATTGAAGAGCTGTTTTTATCTGCTGGCTTCCTGATCTAAATCCTGTGCTGTTTGTTAATAGGCTATACTACCTTTTGAGGCTGAAAGTGTGTAGAAGCTTATTTTTTTTCCAGTATTTTCCTTGAAAAATGATCATTTCAGTCCAGGTATGCTACCAGATTTTTGTTTTGTTCTGTTTTCCACCTCAGAGGACTGGAAGTGTGTGCAGTACTATAAAATGATGTCTGCATTAAGTCCTCAGGAGAAATAGGTTACAAGAGAATGGTGGGGTGTATCCTTAAATTAAGTTAGAAGATATTCTCACATGATGTCATTAGCCCTGCAGGGCCCGTCAAACTGTAGTTCTCCCCTGGTTGGTGTCAGATCTATTGGAAAGCTTTGACAAACAGTTGGTATGTCAGAGACAGCTAAAAGCCTCTGAGAAGTGCATGGAGACACATAAATCTATCATCTGAATAAACTACACTAGTGGCAGGTGTCTCAGAACTCTTAACTTACAGTGATGCAGGCACATGGGTTTTGTTAACCAGAACAGCATTTTAACATTGACAGTTGTTAAAAAGACACTTCTAGACAGGAGTTTACTATCTGAAGAACTGCAAACTAATCTTGCTTTCACATGGAAAGACTGCAGTGCCTCTTACTTAGAGAAGTTGTCATTGTTGTATTTATTTCTTAAGTCTGAATTTTTAATCCAGTAAGCAATTTTTATATAACCTGTTCCTGAAACAATTTTCAGGAAGAAAACTGAGACAATATTACACATTGAGTTTGACCATTTTAATTTTATACTTGTGAGAAAGTCTTGGTAAAGTCCATATTATTGCCTTTATAATTAAAAAAAATGCAGATACTTTGAAGTATTCCAGGTACTATATTAAATTCAGCACTAAGTGAATTAATTGACATTATTCATTGTCCACCTTATGCACTTTTAATTATTTCAGAGTATTTCTTAAGCCCAAATGACTGTAGCTAGTACTTTCGCCACACAATTTGTGAGTGCTGTATCAGACATTAGCAAATTAGCCTAATTGCCAGTTAGTACTCACTTACTTGGGGAAACAACCTTGCTGCTTCTTTTTATTAAATGCATGTCTTACATGAACATGTAATGGGGGTTGCTGTGAAGTCTCAGGGCATCTGCAAAGACCTGTCATAAATGGTTAATGTATGATATCCATCCTTGAGAGAAATATGATCTCCTTCCTTAGTGAGCCTCTTTTTTTAAACAAAAGAAGGAATGAAAATTTTTCTCCTCAAATGGACCATGCCAGAAAGCACCCCAGATATGATGGTTGACATGCTATACAATGAATTGATTGTCAATCAGTTCTGTAGTCAGTGTTTGGTCAGTATCACCTAAAAACGAATCCCGGAACTCCATACCTCTTTCTTTGCAGGTAGTAAGTTAGCTCTAGTTCTTCCTGTCTCTGATTTTTTTCTTTAGTTCATCTGACCTGCGTAGCATGTTCTACCTAATTAGGAAGGATAAACTAACTGGTGGAAAACAGAGAGATCCTCCCTCTTACTCATTTTGTTTAGTCATTTAAAAAAATGTTTTTGGTAGCTATTTATCTTCTTACTAGTCTCAAAATAATTCAACCCTCAGTTGTTTCAACTCATGGAAAAGAGCAACAGCACAGTTCAGGGGACAGAACTAACATTTGTCACATGTATTCCCTGAACAGGATGCTGTGACCACACCATCACCTGTGTCACTTGATGGCACCTAACAGAATTGTGCAGTGGGTATTTGAGTCCCCTCTTTGGTAGGCTCTGTTTTAGGCAGTCTTCTGTGATAAAACAACAGTAACAACAAAACAAAATTCTTGCTGTCATCATACTTTATGCTAGACATCATTCCAACCTATTTTTAGTGCATACTGAAATGATTTTAAGAAAATTGAGATAAATGATAATTCATTTATTTAAACTATGATATGATGAGTGCCTGAACTGGGATTAAATTTTTTTCTTTATTATACAGAAACCCTTGTTCTTGGCATTAAAATTAATTAATGTCTGATATACCGGACTTTTGAAGTTTATCATATATTGTACTTTTCAGGGTAGACTAGGAATACAGACTCAGCAACAACAATGATAAAGCTCACTGTGAAAACTGCAGTTCAGTAGGAACTGGGACATTTCATTGCCTTACCTCCCCCACCCCTACTTTTATTTGAGAGGCTGTTTGTAATCTCAGGTGGGAATAACCAGCATCATCTTCTAGGATGGGGACACATAGTTCCTGCTTGAGTCACTCCATGGAGTTTTCCTAAGATGTGTCACCTGTCATTTTACCTTGGTACCTTAGGAAGTTGTGCTCTATTTAAAACAATTTTTTTTTGATTGTGTGGATAAAACTTTCTTTTTTGACTGGTATATTTATCCTATCTTGGAATCTCCTTTTTGTAATTGAGTCCAACATCTATCATAGCCTCAAAAATTGTGACTGAAATAACAATCTTCCCAAGGTGTATCAAGTTAATGATTTTGGTACCTCCTGGGGTTGCCTCCTGTAGCATGTAGGCATTTTAATAGGAGCTTTCGATGTAGAGCTGTTAATTCTGCAGCACATCACAGGCCAGAGGTTTGCTTCCTAGGAAGTCACTTTGTATTTCTTAGTCTGAACCTTGCCTTTCTACAGCACATCAAAGCTACTGAATGGTTTTGAGTTTTGGTGAAACTATTACTCATTCATCAAATTTGTCTGCATGATATATGTTTCTGGAAACAGATGTGGGGAAACCAGACCGACAGATGTTGAAAAGGGACCTGTTGTTGAAGCTCATGTTATCATACATGCTGTAGAAAGACAGGTTGTTAGCATTCTGAACAGAACACCTATAGTCTTGTGAATTGGTGATGCTATGGGCCTGGCTCTTGGCTTAATGTTTGTAGTTTGATTTGTTTGCTATGGAGGTAATTAAAAGTTGTTCTTCTCCCCCTGATTAAAATAAAAGGTAAATTTGAGATGACTTAACTTATATATCATAGTTTAGTGAGATACCATAATGTTTTGTACCATTCTTCAGATTCTCCAAGAACTCCTTGCGAATCGATAGCATTATTTCTATTTTCCATTTGATAAAACTGAGAAGTTCAGTTTGTTGCATCTCTCGAAGCCACTGAAATGGTAGAACTCCCTACTCTCAACCTCAGTGCTGCCTGTGTTATTTCCAGGGTATGGTGGAATTAAACACAATGGAGAAATCTGGGTCTCTGACTGACAGGAATATCTTTAAGTTGCTTCTTGATATCTAAGTTCTGTTATCACAAGTCGTGGGTTCAGCAATATAAGAAGTCGCTCCATCAAGTCAACATAGTGCTCCATGTTTTCAGTGTGCAAGAGTGGTCTCCCTAGTGAGAAAAACATATATACTCATTGTTCATTTCTGTGTCTTGGTCAGATAACAACCTGAGTTGTGGCAGGAAAACACAGCCAGTATAAACTTGGGCTCTTTTCTGATTGAAGTACTTTCCCTCTTCTAGCGCATCTTTTATATCCAAGTCCAACATTTCTGCAGTTATGTCCTCAAAAGATTTGACTGGAATCAAAATCTTTGGGTTTCTCAGTTTACTCAGCCAGCACATACTTGGGCTCTGGGCTCGGGGACCTCCAGTTTCCACATATGAATATGTCTGACGCAATTAGAAGGGGAAACAATAGTTTCCGACATGTTTATTAAAATTTCTGCCAGTAACAATTCTTTATAAGTCATGTTTGATGAAAAAAATTAAAGAGAAATTATATAAACAGAATGTTCCCAATTATTTGAAAATGAATAGGGAAAAGAAAAGACTTGAAAAATATGCCATATTATTGTTGCCTCTGAATGGCAAGATGTTAAGTGACACAAAACATACGTATCCATACTATTATGTAATTTGCAGCTTTCTACAAGAAGATTTATGGTACTTGTAAAATCAAAGGGAAAAGATAACGTATAAAATTGGGGTAAACATTATTTACCTACCTTGGTATTTTATAAAACTCTACCTAGTGACCCTTGTAGGAGAGATGAGACAAGACTATAGTAAAATGCCTTTAGATTTCTTCCCTTTGTCTTGAATATAAAAATATCTGAATCATCTTTTCCCCCAATTCTAGATACATTTTTTTCTTAATAATGTTCACAATTCCAGATTAATTTTCTCTCTAATGGTACCTTTCAATATGAAAGAGTTTCTTCTAATGTCTTCCTTCATAATTTTCAGAGAGTACTTATTTTAGTTGCAAAATCTGTGATTTAGTTGCAAAATTTATGATTCTCATTATTCTAGAAGTTTGTGGTTTAATTAAATTATAAATTGTCTTTACCCTTTTATAGAAATTCCAAATTCAAAAAAATAGCTTAAATTCAAAATATACTAAAGTTTTTGTCTTTGCCTACTGTGTTCTAATACTCTGAATCAATCTATACTTTTCCATCAAACATAATTTATATATCTTGGGGGGGGTCCCTAAACTATGTCCATATTTAATTATTCACTAGAACGGCTCACAGGACTCAGCATATCAGTTCTTTTGGCTATGATTACAGGGCAAGGATAGAGAGCAAAGCCTGCAAAGGGAGAAGTCATATAAGGATGAATTGTGGAAGAAAACTCCTTAGAGGATTGGCATCCCTGGTCTTTATTGACGACTGACCATTATAGTCACCCTTTGCTGGGCATGTAATAAGATTTCAGATTCCCAGAAGTTCAGCATAAACTATAGTGTTTATATTATAGAAACAGGTTAGGTATAGTGATCCATTCTTATCAAGGAATGGGGAAAACCTTCCCAGAATCCAAGTTCTGTATGAACCTAGTTCTGCAACACCTGCATGGACTAGCCTTGTCATCAGGACTTTTCACTCCTGCTCTGTTACCCTTTTCTACATAATGGTCAATACAAAGCTAGATAAATCCATTCATATCAGAGGCAAAAATGAATTTGCTTGAGTAAAGAGAATGGCCCTGATATGTACGTTAACCTTGAAGAGTGACTTTGGATATCTAACCCCCTAGTCTTCCCTCTAATTTTCACTTCTGGAAATGTGCTAACTGGAGGCTATGTACCTCTCCTAGAGGTATAATATAAAGTGATATAATATACAGTGATAGCTCTGGGACAGTTAGTTTCTAGGCCCTTTCTAGATATATAGACTTCATATAGACTTTCATATATAGTCTTAGTTCTTTTACACTCCTTTTTGCCCTATAGAACATATACAGTACTTTCAGGTAAACAAAAGTACAGATTCTGAGGATCAGTCTTTTTAATTTTTTTTTTTTGAGACTAGACTTGATATTTTTGCCTGTAGAACCACAGGCTCACGTTGGCCGGGGTTCCACAGATTCAAGCAGTCCCCAGCCTCAGCTTCCCAGGTAACTGGGATTACAGGTGCTAACCACCATGCCCAGCTATATATTTTTTGGAACTAGGTGGTTGCTACATGCCCCCCGCGGGACTTGAACCAGGATCCCTGGCCCCAGCCATGCTTCCTAGGCTGCCACTTACAGGCATGTGCCACCATGCCAGTCCCCTGAGGATCAGTCTTGAGAGCAAAGCAAAGGGAGACTAGGTATAAATGCTTAGGAGAACAACACATTGTTTCTTCCAGACCATATATTCATTACAAAAGTTAGACCTTATCTATAATCTGCTTGCTGAAATCAGTCTCTTCTTTGAGCCATATATAGCCCATATCACCCAGCTACACATCCCTACCCCCAACTGTCTTGCAGGTAGTTGAGATTGAGATGCTTAGTCATGGATATGGGACCAAATATAATGAGTATAACTTCCAGCCTTGACTCTAGGACATCCCCACATGCTCTCCTCCTTAGGCATAGAACCCAGAACCTTGGTGGTGAGCGAACATTTCTGCCAACACAAATTCACAAATTACTATGGGGGAGTGCTACACTATTGAACTGTTTGCCAACCCACTGCTATTATGTAAACCAGAAATGAATTTCCGTTGTGTTTAAACCATTATATAGTTGGGGCTTATATTTTACCCTAGTGTGTTCTTGTTGTGTTTGTTTCTGAGAATTCGAATTTGGAAGTAAGATGTTTGATATGAAAAGCATATTAGTGTGCATTTTTAATTTTAAAAGTGATTCATATTTTTCTGATAAAAACTAAAGCTGTCTTGCACTCTAGTTTGATAATGAGAACTTTTGTTGATTGGGTTAAGTACTTGTCAGTATTTCACATAAATTAAATTTAATCTGAAATTCCAAATTTTGACAAAAGTATGCTTAAGGCACATATGTAATTACACATCTTAGAATTTTACATTGAGCAATAATGTCCCTTAGTTCTTATTAATCTTAAAATTATAAAAAGAAGATTTGTAAGTATTATTTCTAACATGTGCAAGGAGAGATATGTGTTACAAAATTCTTTTGGGGACTTACAAGCAAAAGCAGTTGAAGATCACTAGTACATAAAAATGAACTCCTACTAAGCATTTTAAGTGAGTCCGGTTGACCTGATTAGTAAATAGACTGTTATTCACTTATGTAAATGAGCAAATCTAAAGCAACTGGCAGAGGTTGATGCTACAGCTTGAACAACTGCTGTTGTAACTCTTCCAAATTACCCTCTTAAAATATTTGTAGATTCTCATCAGGCAGGTGAATGGAAAGGTTGAGTAGTGATCTCTCTGTAAGAAATGTATGTATGGGAGATTACTTCACTTAGTGCTGCCAGTAAACCTGAAATTTTATTGTTCCTTTTCCTTCCCTGAATCTCTTTTATGTGCCAAGGAGACACATAGATATGGGATGAACCTCGGGATTTGGGCCAAGTGTTTGTGGGAAAGAAATTGAAGAATAACCAGGTGACTAAAGTGCTAAAGGAAGGACTTAGTCTAACAGAATGCAATTTCCTGGATTTATGATTTGGCAGACCTGGTACCCACAGGGTTTTAAATAAAGGAAATATACCTACCTGTGTTATACGTAGCATAAAGAACTCACTGAAAACAAGGGATAGCAAAGGAATGGATACCTGAGTTCTTCTTCTTATGTATATAGGTAAAAGATCAGAGGAAATCATTAAATCTCACAGGTGTTACCACAACATTGACTCCAGGAATATGTCCCTGGCATTCATCTGCTTTGAAGAAACTGGCAACCATAAATGCCAGGACCACACCTGGGCTTTCTGTTAAGAAACATTAAACACTTCATGGACTCAGAACTAGCAGAGGTGATGTTGAGATCTGAAAAAATAGACTAATGGTTCTGCATGAGGAAATATGAAGTCAGACCTTTTTATGTTGATAGAAAGAAACCTTGGGTTTCCAGTTTCTGAAAAACAGGAGTCTGAAGCTTTGCGGATAAGTTCAGAGTGGCTAACATTAGAGAGTAGACTAAGTGCTAATGAGAAACTGATGCCAGAAACTAAAAGGTTGGGGGAACTAACACCCTAAATTTCTTACCTTCCTTTAGAGATTTACATAAGAGCAAGACCTAGAAAGCAAATTGCTGGCTAAAAGGCATTTTTTTGGGGAAAATTTTCAATATTTGGTGGATGATGTTTAGAACAACAGGTACCTCATACATGGCCTGTACTTTGGCCTGTGAATGGCATGTACGGTGGCCTCCTTACGCAGGAGATTCTTTCATTTCTCTGGTCGGAGATGGACCACTTAATTATTGCACTGCTTGAGGCTCATGTGGCATTCTGTTCTACACTCAGAAAGGATTTAAATGATTGCATACCCAGTTTAAAGGTTTCTTTTGCTAAAATAACACAGGAATACAGACGAACATTACAGTAGGAATAGTATATGCTTCCCCAAGTTTCATTCCAGGATCACCAGCAGTTAGGATTCAGGACATAAGAGAAGCATTGCTGCTGACACTGTAATCAAGATAAGATCCTGGGGACAAAGGTACCCCATTTAGAGTGACTCTACACATCCTTGCTGGATCTTCCAGAATCTGACAGTTTAGGTCCCATGTGGGTGACTATGGAAAGGATAGGGCTTTCCTGCATCTGTTTGCAGAGAGGTGGAGCTCTGAGTGCTCGCCACCCGACCAAGAGCCCCCAGGGTTCCTTGCTGGGCCATGGGTAGTCCTTTTCCAGCAGGAGTCTGTTTTGCTCCTGTAGCTCTATCTGCTCACTTGACACTTCATCTTGAGACTACTGGGCTGTCACACTCAACTCCAGATCTCACACTGCTTTAGAGCCACTTCCTCCAGGGCAGGAAGCTCTACTGGGAATAAAAAATGAAACAGGCAGTTATGTCAAGCATTTGCAGTAACAAAACAGAGCTGACAGTAGGACCTTATGTCTATTGTTCAGTAGAATGAGCAGTCAAGTTGTAGGCAATAAAAGAAAATTGTCGGATTTATAAAAGATGATAAAATATAGCACCAAACATTAAAGGTCTTTACTTAGTATTTATGTTGCTTGCCATTTTTATAGGTTAGCTTCAAGCAGGACTGTGCATGTGTTTATATGTGTGTACTTATGTAATACATATATAGGATATATTTTTGTGTGTATATATATATACACATATATGTGTATATATATATGTACACATATATGTGTATATATATATACTTAAAATATATGAATATATGCATTTGTGTTTGTCTGGGGAGAAATTTGGTAATACTCTAGCTATATCTTACTTGAAATTAGTATTTTTGTGCAAATGAAAGAACACTTGGAAGGATCTTGTCCTAATTCTGCTTCTAGCCATGAAACTTTAGGCAAGAAATTTAAACTCTTAAGTGTCTAATATCATTTCCTACCTGTGAAATTAGATAGTCATAATTAACATCCAGAGACATAAGGAATCATTATTTATTGTGTGTTAAATTGCCTTAGACAAATGAAAGTTCTTTATGAGACAAGGTGGTGTCATGTGAATGGTAGAATTGTGGACAGATTATGTTCCTTTCGTTTCATCCCTTCTCTCAAAGTAAAGATAGGTCTAGTTACCTGTACCTCTATGAGAACTTGTGCGCAATCCTTTAAGGGATTTTTTGGCTAGGAGAAGATTGAATGACTAAGATCGTTGTGCTAGAGATAGGATTGCAAAACTTTGGAGAATTGTAGGAATATTAAACTGATGGTTAATGGTTGGCAAGAGCAAGTGTTACTCAAATTATCACCTTTTGATCCCTGTAATCAAATATCTAGCAAAGATAAGACTTGAGTGACCAAATACTTGCTGCCATACAACACTTTAGTGAAAATAACGAATTTAATGATGTTAGTTGGTTGTTTATAACATGCTGGGGAACTTAGAGAAAGAAAATGATGAGCTTGGGGCTATTAAATCGAGAATGGTAATGACCTGTGTTGCTACTAAACTGAAGCTGCAGGAACCACTGCATGGTGCCACCAACTCTCTGCTTTCCCATCTGTGAGGATGGTGCAGCTCAGACAGGGACTATTCCCTCAACCTGGGTCCCAGATTAAAGGAGAGTTGGAGCAGAACCACAATTGATAATTGAGTATGAGTAAGAAACATTTGTGTGGTTAGCCCTTCAGATTTTGTAGGTTATTGTTACTGAAGCATAAAAGATGGTTAATATAAAGACTGTTGTGGTATGTTTTTGATAAATGCCACAGTATGGTCTACTATGTTCATAGGCTTGTTCTTTAATAACTGTTCCAAACAATTATGTCCTCATGCCTACCATAAATGATGCCCAGTAGCACATTGTATATTTTTCAAGCAGCTCTTCCACATATGAGCTATGTGATCTTGGTAAAGTTCCTCACCTAACGTTCCTTATGTCCTTATGCCTCAATTTTTTTACCTGTGAAGTGGGAATATTATTACCTAACTCATTGAGTTTAGAAGATTAAATGTATGGTGTGTGTAACCTTCAGAGCAGTAGCTGATGTATAGTAAATATGTACTAAATTTATAAATTTTTGAATGCTTACCATGTTCCAGGTTCTGAGCAGTTACTTGTAAGTGCTTATGAGTAAGAACATACTGACTCGAATGTTCCTAGTGTTTCTCTGAAGAGTGATTTAAAAAAACAATCAATTATGAAGAACTGTAATGCCACTTAAATGTCCATCAGGAAGACCTAATTTGATGGTCAAGAGTGATGGCCCTGCAGGGTTGACATTTAAGAATTATAAAATGAGTACGTGTAGCCAAGATGAAGGCTAGAGGTGGTTGGGATAGCTAGGTAAAGAAAGAGGCATATATGAGAACTTTGAGATTCAAAGGACTGAATATGCAAAGAAAACTGGAAGAAGCCAGAAGGGCAGAAGCAGCAAGGGACTGAGGTCACTTAGAGTGAGGCAAGAATCTGGAGAGAGGTGGCAGAAAAGAGAGTAATGGCCT